>CM076851.1:54980147-55275595 GCA_039519185.1 Astragalus membranaceus
ATGCTAAATGATTAGGTGTCAGTACTAGAAGCTTCTTATCCTTGGTTTTTAGTGAATACCGTTGAGCTAGAGATTTTTTTCCCTTAGCTGGCAGATTTCATTAGATTCCTTTGGATTCCTTTTCTAGATTTTTTCCTGGCTTTTATCGTGTGTAATGTGGAGTACTATGTACTATGGTGCTCTCTCATCTCACCTATATATTGTGTACTGTTGTAATCAAATAAATTCATCAATGAAGTACACCATTTTCTCTTCCATTGATCAATTATTCTCTCTGCTCTTGGAGCATTTCATTATTATGCAGATTATCAGTTTTTAATATGGTATCAGAGCTCTCATAGCTCTGCTACCTTGCTGTTTTTCAGAAGGTGCAGGACAACAAGAAGAGGCTAAGATTGGGATAAGCCAAGAACAATACGACAAGCTGCTCACTCTGCTACAGCAAAGCACTGTTACAGCATCTAGTTCCAATTCTGTGAATATGGTATCTATTCACAGGCTTCACACTCAATCTCATATCAGTCCCAAAGTTATTGATTGCTAACATTAAAGTTGCATTTTGTGGCCTTAACTGTGAAATTCAGGATTTGAAGACTTAAAGGATGATTGGTTTGGGTGCGATGTTTGAAGGACTCATATATTTGAAGATTGAAGACAAGAAGGTGAATGCTGTCAACAATGAAGAAGGAAGCACTGAGAGACTTCCAGAATCAGCTCTTTGGCATTTTAGACTTGGACATTTGTCCATTAGTAGAATGAAGTTAATGAATGTAGATTATCAGTTTTTAATACATAACAGATCAATATACCTATAACTAACTTGTCCTTTGCTGATTATATCTTTGTTTTAGCGTATATTTTGGTACGAAATCTAAGAGTTTAACTCTATATTTAAGTAAAGTAGTTTAATTATCCATTTGTGTACGTGTCCCTCTTGCCTAGCTAAAATTGTAGTATTTTAATTATTTTAAAGTATGTGTAGGAAATAATTGTATAGGAAGGATGAACCAAAAAAAAAAACCATTACTTTTAAAGTCAGATATTCCTCTATACGGCTTTATACCCGACTTAAAAATAAGCTTTTAAAGTCGGATATTAATATCAATCCGACTTTAAATGTGTTCTAGAGAGGCCAAAAATAGAATATAATCAAACCTTTAAAGTCGGATGTATGAGTTTATCCGACTTAAAAACCGGATTTTAAAGTCGGATGCCCACTCGACTTTAAAATTTCAAACTTACTAAGACGACGTGGTTAAAGTCGGATTAGGATCCGACTTTAAAAGCCCAAAATATCCGACTTTAAAACCCCTTTTTCCACTAGTGTCTACAAGACTACAACAATATTCTCCCAAATTAGGTGAAAGAATTCTCTCTCTTTTCTTTCCCAAATCCGGCCATCCTAATTCTTGTGTGGAGCATGAAGTGTGTGCAATTTAACAATGTTCGCCTTATTACTTGTTTTCATCCTATAAGCAACATTGTTTTTACAAAATCCTATGAGCAACATAGTTATTATCCTCAGATGTCATATTGGCCCAATTTCTCTCTTTTTATAATATTGTTAAAACTTAAAAATGTTAGGCGTAGGCATTTTCTTTCCATTCTCTACAAGACTACAACAATATTCTCTCAAATTTGGAGAAAGAATTCTCTCTCTTTTCTTTCCCAAATCCCGCCATCCTAACTCTTGTGTGGAGCATGAAGTGTGTGCAATTTAACAATGTGTGCCTTATTACTTGTTTTCATCCTATAAGCAACATTGTTTTTACAAAATCCTATGAGCAACATAGTTATTATCCTCAGATGTCATATTGGCCCTATTTCTCTCTTTTTATAATATTGTTGAAACTTAAAAATGTTAGGCGTAGGCATTTTCTTTCCATTCTCTACAAGACTACAACAATATTCTCTCAAATTAGGTGAAAGAATTCTCTCTCTTTTCTTTCCCAAATCCTGGCATCCTAACTCTCATGTGGAGCATGAAGTGTGTGCAATTTAAAAATGTGTGCTTTATTACTTGTTTTCATCATATTAGCCACATTTGTTTTTACAAAATCCAATGAGCAACATAGTTATTATCTTCAGATGTCATATTGGCCCTGTTTCTATTTTTTTATAATATTGTTGAAACTTAAAAATGTTAGGCGTAGGCTATTTCTTTCCCTTCTCAACAAGACTACAACAAAATTCTCTCAAATTTGGTGAAAGAATTCTCTCTGTTTTCTGCCCCAAATCCTGCCATCCTAACTCTCGTGTGGATCATGAAGTGTGTGCATTTTAACAATGTGTGCTTTATTACTTGTTTTCATCATATAAGCCACATTTGTTTTTACACAATCCTATGAGCAACATAGTTATTATCTTCAGATGTCTTATTGGCCCTATTTCTATCTTTTTATAATATTGGTGAAACTTAAAAATGTTAGGCATAGGCATTTTCTTTCCCTTCTCTACAAGACTACAACATATTCTCTCAAATTAGGTGAAAGAATTGTCTCTCTTTTCTTTCCCAAATCCTGCCATCCTAACTCTCGTGTGGAGCATGAATTGTGAGAAATTTAATTGTGTGTTTTATTACTTGTTTTCATCCTATAAGCAACATTTTTTTTTACAAAATCCTAGGAGCAACATAGTTATTATCCTTAGATGTCATATTGCCCCTATTTCTATCTTTTTATAATATTGTTGAAACTTAAAAATGGTAGGCATAGGAATATTCTTTCCCATCTCTACAAGACTGCAACAAAATTCTCTCAAATTAGGTGAAAGAAGTCTCTCTCTTTTATTTCCCAATTCTTGCCATCCTAACTCTCTTGTGGAGCATGAAGTGTGTGCAATTTAACAATGTGTGCCTTATTACTTGTTTTCATCCTATAAGCAACATTGTTTTTACAAAATCCTATGAGTAACATAGTTATTATCTTCAAAAGTCATATTGGCCCTATTTCTACCTTTTTATAATATGGTTGAAACTTAAAAATGTTAGACATAGGCATTTTAGTTCCCTTCCCTACAAGACTATAACAATATTCTCTCAAATTAAGTGAAAGAAGTCTCTCTCTTTTCTTTCCCAAATCCCGCCATCCTAACTCTTGTGTGGAGCATGAAGTGTGTGCAATTTAACAATGTGTACTTTATTACTTGTTTTCATCATATAAGCAACATTTTTTTACAAAATCCTATAAGCAACATAGTTATTATCCTCAGATGTCATATTGGCCCTATTTCTATCTTTTTATAATAACATAAGCATTTTCATTCCCTTCTCTAAAAGGCTACAACAATATTCTCCCAAATTAGGTGAAAGAATTCTCTCTCTTTTCTTTCCCAAATCCTGCCATCCTAACTCTCGTGTGGAGCATGAAGTGTGAGCAATTTAACTGTTTGTTTTATTACTTTTTTTCATCCTATAATCTTCATTTTTTTTTCAAAATCCTAAGAGCAACATAGTTATTATCCTTAGATGTCATATTTCCCCTATTTTTTATCTTCTTATAATGTTGTTGAAACTTCAAAATGGTAGGCATAGGCATTTTCTTTCCCATCTCTACCACACTGCAACATATTCTCTCAAATTAGGTGAAAGAATTCTCTATCTTTTCGTTCCCAAATCCTGCCATCCTAACTCTCGTGTCGAGCATGAAGTATGTGCAATTTAACAATGTGTGCTTTATTACTTGTTTTCATCCTATAAGCATCATTTTTTTACAAAATCCTATGAGCAACATAGTTATTATCCTCAGATGTCATATTGGCCCTATTTCTCTCTTTTTATAATATTGTTGAAACTTAAAAATGTTAGGCGTAGGCATTTTCTTTCCATTCTCTACAAGACTACAACAATATTCTCCCAAATTAGGTGAAAGAATTCTCTCTCTTTTCTTTCCCAAATCCTGCCATCCTAATTCTTGTGTGGAGCATGAAGTGTGTGCAATTTAACAATGTGCGCCTTATTACTTGTTTTCATCCTATAAGCAACATTGTTTTTACAAAATCCAATGAGCAACATAGTTATTATCCTCAGATGTCATATTGGCCCTATTTCTCTCTTTTTATAATATTGTTGAAACTTAAAATTGTTAGGCGTAGGCATTTTCAGTCCATTCTCTACAAGACTACAACAATATTCTCTCAAATTAGGTGAAAGAATTCTCTCTCTTTTCTTTCCCAAATCCCGCCATCCTAACTCTTGTGTAGAGCATGAAGTGTGTGCAATTTAACAATGTGTGCTTTTTTACTTGTTTTCATCCTATAAGCCACTTTTTTTTTTACAAAATCCTATGAGCAACATAGTTATTATCCTTAGATGTCATATTGGCCCTATTTCTATCTTTTTATATTGATGTTGAAATTTAAAAATGTTGGCCATAGGAATTCTTTCTCATCTCTACAAGACTACAACATATACTCTCAAATTAGGTGAAAGAATTCTCTATCTTTTCTTTCCCAAATCCTGCCATCCTAATTCTCGTGTCGAGCATGAAGTGTGTGCAATTTAACAATGTGTGCTTTATTACTTGTTTTCATCCTATAAGCAACATTTTTTACAAAATCCTATGAGCAACATAGTTATTATCCTCTGATGTCATATTGGCCCTATTTCTCTCTTTTTATAATATTGTTGAAGCTTAAAAATCTTAGGCGTAGGCATTTTCTTTCCATTCTCTACAAGACTACAACAATATTCTCCCAAATTAGGTGAAAATTCTCTCTCTTTTCTTTCCCAAATTCGGCCATCCTAATTCTTGTGTGGAGCATGAAGTGTGTGCAATTTAACAATGTTCGCCTTATTACTTGTTTTCATCCTATAAGCAACATTGTTTTTACAAAATCGTATGAGCAACATAGTTATTATCCTCAGATGTCATATTGGCCCTATTTCTCTCTTTTTATAATATTGTTGAAACTTAAAAATGTTAGGCGTAGGCATTTTCTTTCCATTCTCTACAAAAGACTACAACAATATTCTCTCAAATTTGGAGAAAGAATTCTCTCTGTTTTCTTTCCTAAATCCCGCCATCCTAACTCTTGTGTGGAGCATGAAGTGTGTGCAATTTAACAATGTGTGCCTTATTACTTGTTTTCATCCTATAAGCAACATTGTTTTTACAAAATCCTATGAGCAACATAGTTATTATCCTCAGATGTCATATTGGCCCTATTTCTCTCTTTTTATAATATTGTTGAAACTTAAAAATGTTAGGCGTAGGCATTTTCTTTCCATTCTCTACAAGACTACAACAATATTCTCTCAAATTAGGTGAAAGAATTCTCTCTCTTTTCTTTCCCAAATCCTGCCATCCTAATTCTTGTGTGGAGCATGAAGTGTGTGCAATTTAACAATGTGCGCCTTATTACTTGTTTTCATCCTTTAAGCAACATTGGTTTTACAAAATCCTATGAGTAACATAGTTATTATCCTCAGATGTCATATTGGCCCTATTTCTCTCTTTTTATAATATTGTTGAAACTTAAAATTGTTAGGCGTAGGCATTTTCAGTCCACTCTCTACAAGACTACAACAATATTCTCTCAAATTGGGTGAAAGAATTCTCTCTCTTTTCTTTCCCAAATCCCGCCATCCTAACTCTTGTGTGGAGCATGAAGTGTGTGCAATTTAACAATGTGTGCTTTTTTACTTGTTTTCATCCTATAAGCCACTTTTTTTTTACAAAATCCAATGAGCAACATAGTTATTATCCTTAGATGTCATATTGGCCCTATTTCTATCTTTTTATATTGATGTTGAAATTTAAAAATGTTGGCCATAGGCATTCTTTCTCATCTCTACAAGACTACAACATATACTCTCAAATTAGGTGAAAGAATTTTCTATCTTTTCTTTCCCAAATCCTGCCATCCTAATTCTCGTGTCGTGCATGAAGTGTGTGCAATTTAACAATGCGTGCTTTATTACTTGTTTTCATCCTATAAGCAACATTTTTTTACAAAATACTATGAGCAACATAGTTATTATCCTCAGATGTCATATTGGCCCTATTCCTCTCTTTTTATAATATTGTTGAAACTTAAAAATCTTAGGCGTAGGCATTTTCTTTCCATTCTCTACAAGACTAGAACAATATTCTCCCAAATTAGGTGAAAGAATTCTCTCTCTTTTCTTTCCCAAATCCGGCCATCCTAATTCTTGTGTGGAGCATGAAGTGTGTGCAATTTAACAATGTTCGCCTTATTACTTGTTTTCATCCTATAAGCAACATTGTTTTTACAAAATCCTATGAGCAACATAGTTATTATCCTCAGATGTCATATTGGCCCTATTTCTCTCTTTTTATAATATTGTTGAAACTTAAAAATGTTAGGCGTAGGAATTTTCTTTCCATTCTCTACAAAAGACTACAACAATATTCTCTCAAATTTGGAGAAAGAATTCTCTCTCTTTTCTTTCCCAAATCCCGCCATCCTAACTCTTGTGTGGAGCATGAAGTGTGTGCAATTTAACAATGTGTGCCTTATTACTTGTTTTCATCCTATAAGCAACATTGTTTTTACAAAATCCTATGAGCAACATAGTTATTATCCTCGGATGTCATATTGGCCCTATTTCTCTCTTTTTATAATATTGTTGAAACTTAAAATTGTTAGGCGTAGGCATTTTCAGTCCATTCTCTACAAGACTACAACAATATTCTCTCAAATTAGGTGAAAGAATTCTCTCTCTTTTCTTTCCCAAATCCCGCCATCCTAACTCTTGTGTAGAGCATGAAGTGTGTGCAATTTAACAATGTGTGCTTTTTTACTTGTTTTCATCCTATAAGCCACTTTTTTTTTACAAAATCCTATGAGCAACATAGTTATTATCCTTAGATGTCATATTGGCCCTATTTCTATCTTTTTATATTGATGTTGAAATTTAAAAATGTTGGCCATAGGCATTCTTTCTCATCTCTACAAGACTACAACATATACTCTCAAATTAGGTGAAAGAATTCTCTATCTTTTGTTTCCCAAATCCTGCCATCCTAATTCTCGTGTCGTGCATGAAGTGTGTGCAATTTAACAATGCGTGCTTTATTACTTGGTTTCATCCTATATGCAACATTTTTTTACAAAATCCTATGAGCAACATAGTTATTATCCTCAGATGTCATATTGGCCCTATTTCTCTCTTTTTATAATATTGTTGAAACTTAAATATCTTAGGCGTAGGAATTTTCTTTCCATTCTCTACAAAAGACTACAACAATATTCTCTCAAATTTGGAGAAAGAATTCTCTCTCTTTTCTTTCCCAAATCCCGCCATCCTAACTCTTGTGTGGAGCATGAAGTGTGTGCAATTTAACAATGTGTGCCTTATTACTTGTTTTCATCCTATAAGCAACATTGTTTTTACAAAATCCTATGAGCAACATAGTTATTATCCTCGGATGTCATATTGGCCCTATTTCTCTCTTTTTATAATATTGTTGAAACTTAAAATTGTTAGGCGTAGGCATTTTCAGTCCATTCTCTACAAGACTACAACAATATTCTCTCAAATTAGGTGAAAGAATTCTCTCTCTTTTCTTTCCCAAATCCCGCCATCCTAACTCTTGTGTAGAGCATGAAGTGTGTGCAATTTAACAATGTGTGCTTTTTTTACTTGTTTTCATCCTATATGCCACTTTTTTTTTACAAAATCCTATGAGCAACATAGTTATTATCCTTAGATGTCATATTGGCCCTATTTCTATCTTTTTATATTGATGTTGAAATTTAAAAATGTTGGCCATAGGCATTCTTTCTCATCTCTACAAGACTACAACATATACTCTCAAATTAGGTGAAAGAATTCTCTATCTTTTCTTTCCCAAATCCTGCCATCCTAATTCTCGTGTCGTGCATGAAGTGTGTGCAATTTAACAATGCGTGCTTTATTACTTGGTTTCATCCTATATGCAACATTTTTTTACAAAATCCTATGAGCAACATAGTTATTATCCTCAGATGTCATATTGGCCCTATTTCTCTCTTTTTATAATATTGTTGAAACTTAAATATCTTAGGCGTAGGCATTTTCTTTCCATTCTCTACAAGACTACAACAATATTCTCCCAAATTAGGTGAAAGAATTCTCTCTCTTTTCTTTCCCAAATCCGGCCATCCTAATTCTTGTGTGGAGCATGTAGTGTGTGCAATTTAACAATGTTCGCCTTATTACTTGTTTTCATCCTATAAGCAACATTGTTTTTACAAAATCCTATGAGCAACATAGTGATTATCCTCAGATGTCATATTGGCCCTATTTCTCTCTTTTTATAATATTGTTGAAACTTAAAAATGTTAGGCGTAGGAATTTTCTTTCCATTCTCTACAAGACTACAACAATATTCTCTCAAATTAGATGAAAGAATTCTCTCTCTTTTCTTTCCCAAATCCTGCCATCCTAATTCTTGTGTGGAGCATGAAGTGTGTGCAATTTAACAATGTGCGCCTTATTACTTGTTTTCATCCTATAAGCAACATTGTTTTTACAAAATCCTATGGGCAACATAGTTATTATCCTCAGATGTCATATTGGCCCTATTTCTCTCTTTTTATAATATTGTTGAAACTTAAAATTGTTAGGCGTAGGCATTTTCTTTCCATCCTCTACAAGACTACAACAATATTCTCTCAAATTAGGTGAAAGAATTCTCTCTCTTTTCTTTCCCAAATCCCGCCATCCTAACTCTTGTGTGGAGCATGAAGTGTGTGCAATTTAACAATGTGTGCTTTTTTACTTGTTTTCATCATATAAGCCACTTTTTTTTTTACAAAATCCTATGAGCAACATAGTTATTATCCTTAGATGTCATATTGGCCCTATTTCTATCTTTTTATATTGATGTTGAAAATTAAAAATGTTGGCCATAGGCATTCTTTCTCATCTCTACAAGACTACAACATATACTCTCAAATTAGGTGAAAGAATTCTCTATCTTTTCTTTCCCAAATCCTGCCATCCTAATTCTCGTGTCGAGCATGAAGTGTGTGCAATTTAACAATGTGTGCTTTATTACTTGTTTTCATCCTATAAGCAACATTTTTTAACAAAATCCTATGAACAACATAGTTATTATCCTCAAATGTCATATTGGCCCTATTTCTCTCTTTTTATAATATTGTTGAAACTTAAAAATCTTAGGCGTAGGCATTTTCTTTCCATTCTCTACAAGACTACAACAATATTCTCTCAAATTAGGTGAAATAATTCTCTCTCTTTTCTTTCCCAAATCCTGCCATCCTAACTCTCGTGTGGAGCATGAAGTGTGTGCAATTTAACAATGTGTGCTTTATTACTTGTTTTCATCATATAAGCCACATTTGTTTTTACAAAATCCAATGAGCAACATAGTTATTATCTTCAGATGTCATATTGGCCCTGTTTCTATTTTTTTATAATATTGTTGAAACTTAAAAATGTTAGGCGTAGGCTATTTCTTTCCCTTCTCAACAAGACTACAACAAAATTCTCTCAAATTTGGTGAAAGAATTCTCTCTGTTTTCTGCCCCAAATCCTGCCATCCTAACTCTCGTGTCGAGCATGAAGTGTGTGCAATTTAACAATGTGTGCTTTATTACTTGTTTTCATCCTATAAGCAACATTTTTTTACAAAATCCTATGAGCAACATAGCTATTATCCTCAGATGTCATATTGGCCCTATTTTTCTCTTTTTATAATATTGTTGAAACTTAAAAATGTTAGGCGTAGGCATTTTCTTTCCATTCTCTACAAGACTACAACAATATTCTCCCAAATTAGGTGAAAGAATTCTCTCTCTTTTCTTTCCCAAATCCGGCCATCCTAATTCTTGTGTGGAGCATGAAGTGTGTGCAATTTAACAATGTTCGCCTTATTACTTGTTTTCATCCTATAAGCAACATTGTTTTTACAAAATCCTATGAGCAACATAGTTATTATCCTCAGATGTCATATTGGCCCTCTTTCTCTCTTTTTATAATATTGTTGAAACTTAAAAATGTTAGGCGTATGCTATTTCTTTCCCTTCTCAACATGACTACAACAAAATTCTCTCAAATTTGGTGAAAGAATTCTCTCTGTTTTCTGCCCCAAATCCTGCCATCCTAACTCTCGTGTGGATCATGAAGTGTGTGCATTTTAACAATGTGTGCTTTATTACTTGTTTTCATCATATAAGCCACATTTGTTTTTACAAAATCCTATGAGCAACATAGTTATTATCCTCAGATGTCATATTGGCCCTATTTCTCTCTTTTTATAATATTGTTGAAACTTAAAAATGTTAGGCGTAGGAATTTTCTTTCCATTCTCTACAAAAGACTACAACAATATTCTCTCAAATTTGGAGAAAGAATTCTCTCTCTTTTCTTTCCCAAATCCCGCCATCCTAACTCTTGTGTGGAGCATGAAGTGTGTGCAATTTAACAATGTGTGCCTTATTACTTGTTTTCATCCTATAAGCAACATTGTTTTTACAAAATCCTATGAGCAACATAGTTATTATCCTCAGATGTCATATTGGCCCTATTTCTCTCTTTTTATAATATTGTTGAAACTTAAAATTGTTAGGCGTAGGCATTTTCAGTCCATTCTCTACAAGACTACAACAATATTCTCTCAAATTAGGTGAAAGAATTCTCTCTCTTTTCTTTCCCAAATCCCGCCATCCTAACTCTTGTGTAGAGCATGAAGTGTGTGCAATTTAACAATGTGTGCTTTTTTACTTGTTTTCATCCTATAAGCCACTTTTTTTTTACAAAATCCTATGAGCAACATAGTTATTATCCTTAGATGTCATATTGGCCCTATTTCTATCTTTTTATATTGATGTTGAAATTTAAAAATGTTGGCCATAGGCATTCTTTCTCATCTCTACAAGACTACAACATATACTCTCAAATTAGGTGAAATAATTCTCTATCTTTTCTTTCCCAAATCCTGCCATCCTAATTCTCGTGTCGTGCATGAAGTGTGTGCAATTTAACAATGCGTGCTTTATTACTTGTTTTCATCCTATAAGCAACATTTTTTTACAAAATCCTATGAGCAACATAGTTATTATCCTCAGATGTCATATTGGCCCTATTTCTCTCTTTTTATAATATTGTTGAAACTTAAAAATCTTAGGCCTAGGCATTTTCTTTCCATTCTCTACAAGACTACAACAATATTCTCCCAAATTAGGTGAAAGAATTCTCTCTCTTTTCTTTCCCAAATCCGGCCATCCTAATTCTTGTGTGGAGCATGAAGTGTGTGCAATTTAACAATGTTCGCCTTATTACTTGTTTTCATCCTATAAGCAACATTATTTTTACAAAATCCTATGAGCAACATAGTTATTATCCTCAGATGTCATATTGGCCCTATTTCTCTCTTTTTATAATATTGTTGAAACTTAAAAATGTTAGGCGTAGGCATTTTCTTTCCATTCTCTACAAAAGACTACAACAATATTCTCTCAAATTTGGAGAAAGAATTCTCTCTCTTTTCTTTCCCAAATCCCGCCATCCTAAATCTTGTGTGGAGCATGAAGTGTGTGCAATTTAACAATGTGTGCCTTATTACTTGTTTTCATCCTATAAGCAACATTGTTTTTACAAAATCCTATGAGCAACATAGTTATTATCCTCAGATGTCATATTGGCCCTATTTCTCTCTTTTTATAATATTGTTGAAACTTAAAAATGTTAGGCGTAGGCATTTTCTTTCCATTCTCTACAAGACTACAACAATATTCTCTCAAATTAGGTGAAAGAATTCTCTCTCTTTTCTTTCCCAAGTCCTGCCATCCTAATTCTTGTGTGGAGCATGAAGTGTGTGCAATTTAACAATGTGCGCCTTATTACTTGTTTTCATCCTATAAGCAACATTGTTTTTACAAAATCCTATGGGCAACATAGTTATTATCCTCAGATGTCATATTGGCCCTATTTCTCTCTTTTTATAATATTGTTGAAACTTAAAATTGTTAGGCGTAGGCATTTTCAGTCCATTCTCTACAAGACTACAACAATATTCTCTCAAATTAGGTGAAAGAATTCTCTCTCTTTTCTTTCCCAAATCCCGCCATCCTAACTCTTGTGTGGAGCATGAAGTGTGTGCAATTTAACAATGTGTGCTTTTTTACTTGTTTTCATCCTATAAGCCACTTTTTTTTTTTACAAAATCCTATGAGCAACATAGTTATTATCCTTAGATGTCATATTGGCCCTATTTCTATCTTTTTATATTGATGTTGAAATTTAAAAATGTTGGCCATAGGCATTCTTTCTAATCTCTACAAGACTACAACATATACTCTCAAATTAGGTGAAATAATTCTCTATCTTTTCTTTCCCAAATCCTGCCATCCTAATTCTCGTGTCGTGCATGAAGTGTGTGCAATTTAACAATGCGTGCTTTATTACTTGTTTTCATCCTATAAGCAACATTTTTTTACAAAATCCAATGAGCAACATAGTTATTATCTTCAGATGTCATATTGGCCCTGTTTCTATTTTTTTATAATATTGTTGAAACTTAAAAATGTTAGGCGTAGGCTATTTCTTTCCCTTCTCAACAAGACTACAACAAAATTCTCTCAAATTTGGTGAAAGAATTCTCTCTGTTTTCTGCCCCAAATCCTGCCATCCTAACTCTCGTGTCGAGCATGAAGTGTGTGCAATTTAACAATGTGTGCTTTATTACTTGTTTTCATCCTATAAGCAACATTTTTTTACAAAATCCTATGAGCAACATAGCTATTATCCTCAGATGTCATATTGGCCCTATTTTTCTCTTTTTATAATATTGTTGAAACTTAAAAATGTTAGGCGTAGGCATTTTCTTTCCATTCTCTACAAGACTACAACAATATTCTCCCAAATTAGGTGAAAGAATTCTCTCTCTTTTCTTTCCCAAATCCGGCCATCCTAATTCTTGTGTGGAGCATGAAGTGTGTGCAATTTAACAATGTTCGCCTTATTACTTGTTTTCATCCTATAAGCAACATTGTTTTTACAAAATCCTATGAGCAACATAGTTATTATCCTCAGATGTCATATTGGCCCTCTTTCTCTCTTTTTATAATATTGTTGAAACTTAAAAATGTTAGGCGTATGCTATTTCTTTCCCTTCTCAACATGACTACAACAAAATTCTCTCAAATTTGGTGAAAGAATTCTCTCTGTTTTCTGCCCCAAATCCTGCCATCCTAACTCTCGTGTGGATCATGAAGTGTGTGCATTTTAACAATGTGTGCTTTATTACTTGTTTTCATCATATAAGCCACATTTGTTTTTACAAAATCCTATGAGCAACATAGTTATTATCCTCAGATGTCATATTGGCCCTATTTCTCTCTTTTTATAATATTGTTGAAACTTAAAAATGTTAGGCGTAGGAATTTTCTTTCCATTCTCTACAAAAGACTACAACAATATTCTCTCAAATTTGGAGAAAGAATTCTCTCTCTTTTCTTTCCCAAATCCCGCCATCCTAACTCTTGTGTGGAGCATGAAGTGTGTGCAATTTAACAATGTGTGCCTTATTACTTGTTTTCATCCTATAAGCAACATTGTTTTTACAAAATCCTATGAGCAACATAGTTATTATCCTCAGATGTCATATTGGCCCTATTTCTCTCTTTTTATAATATTGTTGAAACTTAAAATTGTTAGGCGTAGGCATTTTCAGTCCATTCTCTACAAGACTACAACAATATTCTCTCAAATTAGGTGAAAGAATTCTCTCTCTTTTCTTTCCCAAATCCCGCCATCCTAACTCTTGTGTAGAGCATGAAGTGTGTGCAATTTAACAATGTGTGCTTTTTTACTTGTTTTCATCCTATAAGCCACTTTTTTTTTACAAAATCCTATGAGCAACATAGTTATTATCCTTAGATGTCATATTGGCCCTATTTCTATCTTTTTATATTGATGTTGAAATTTAAAAATGTTGGCCATAGGCATTCTTTCTCATCTCTACAAGACTACAACATATACTCTCAAATTAGGTGAAATAATTCTCTATCTTTTCTTTCCCAAATCCTGCCATCCTAATTCTCGTGTCGTGCATGAAGTGTGTGCAATTTAACAATGCGTGCTTTATTACTTGTTTTCATCCTATAAGCAACATTTTTTTACAAAATCCTATGAGCAACATAGTTATTATCCTCAGATGTCATATTGGCCCTATTTCTCTCTTTTTATAATATTGTTGAAACTTAAAAATCTTAGGCCTAGGCATTTTCTTTCCATTCTCTACAAGACTACAACAATATTCTCCCAAATTAGGTGAAAGAATTCTCTCTCTTTTCTTTCCCAAATCCGGCCATCCTAATTCTTGTGTGGAGCATGAAGTGTGTGCAATTTAACAATGTTCGCCTTATTACTTGTTTTCATCCTATAAGCAACATTATTTTTACAAAATCCTATGAGCAACATAGTTATTATCCTCAGATGTCATATTGGCCCTATTTCTCTCTTTTTATAATATTGTTGAAACTTAAAAATGTTAGGCGTAGGCATTTTCTTTCCATTCTCTACAAAAGACTACAACAATATTCTCTCAAATTTGGAGAAAGAATTCTCTCTCTTTTCTTTCCCAAATCCCGCCATCCTAAATCTTGTGTGGAGCATGAAGTGTGTGCAATTTAACAATGTGTGCCTTATTACTTGTTTTCATCCTATAAGCAACATTGTTTTTACAAAATCCTATGAGCAACATAGTTATTATCCTCAGATGTCATATTGGCCCTATTTCTCTCTTTTTATAATATTGTTGAAACTTAAAAATGTTAGGCGTAGGCATTTTCTTTCCATTCTCTACAAGACTACAACAATATTCTCTCAAATTAGGTGAAAGAATTCTCTCTCTTTTCTTTCCCAAGTCCTGCCATCCTAATTCTTGTGTGGAGCATGAAGTGTGTGCAATTTAACAATGTGCGCCTTATTACTTGTTTTCATCCTATAAGCAACATTGTTTTTACAAAATCCTATGGGCAACATAGTTATTATCCTCAGATGTCATATTGGCCCTATTTCTCTCTTTTTATAATATTGTTGAAACTTAAAATTGTTAGGCGTAGGCATTTTCAGTCCATTCTCTACAAGACTACAACAATATTCTCTCAAATTAGGTGAAAGAATTCTCTCTCTTTTCTTTCCCAAATCCCGCCATCCTAACTCTTGTGTGGAGCATGAAGTGTGTGCAATTTAACAATGTGTGCTTTTTTACTTGTTTTCATCCTATAAGCCACTTTTTTTTTTTACAAAATCCTATGAGCAACATAGTTATTATCCTTAGATGTCATATTGGCCCTATTTCTATCTTTTTATATTGATGTTGAAATTTAAAAATGTTGGCCATAGGCATTCTTTCTCATCTCTACAAGACTACAACATATACTCTCAAATTAGGTGAAATAATTCTCTATCTTTTCTTTCCCAAATCCTGCCATCCTAATTCTCGTGTCGTGCATGAAGTGTGTGCAATTTAACAATGCGTGCTTTATTACTTGTTTTCATCCTATAAGCAACATTTTTTTACAAAATCCTATGAGCAACATAGTTATTATCCTCAGATGTCATATTGGCCCTATTTCTCTCTTTTTATAATATTGTTGAAACTTAAAAATCTTAGGCCTAGGCATTTTCTTTCCATTCTCTACAAGACTACAACAATATTCTCCCAAATTAGGTGAAAGAATTCTCTCTCTTTTCTTTCCCAAATCCGGCCATCCTAATTCTTGTGTGGAGCATGAAGTGTGTGCAATTTAACAATGTTCGCCTTATTACTTGTTTTCATCCTATAAGCAACATTATTTTTACAAAATCCTATGAGCAACATAGTTATTATCCTCAGATGTCATATTGGCCCTATTTCTCTCTTTTTATAATATTGTTGAAACTTAAAAATGTTAGGCGTAGGCATTTTCTTTCCATTCTCTACAAAAGACTACAACAATATTCTCTCAAATTTGGAGAAAGAATTCTCTCTCTTTTCTTTCCCAAATCCCGCCATCCTAAATCTTGTGTGGAGCATGAAGTGTGTGCAATTTAACAATGTGTGCCTTATTACTTGTTTTCATCCTATAAGCAACATTGTTTTTACAAAATCCTATGAGCAACATAGTTATTATCCTCAGATGTCATATTGGCCCTATTTCTCTCTTTTTATAATATTGTTGAAACTTAAAAATGTTAGGCGTAGGCATTTTCTTTCCATTCTCTACAAGACTACAACAATATTCTCTCAAATTAGGTGAAAGAATTCTCTCTCTTTTCTTTCCCAAGTCCTGCCATCCTAATTCTTGTGTGGAGCATGAAGTGTGTGCAATTTAACAATGTGCGCCTTATTACTTGTTTTCATCCTATAAGCCACTTTTTTTTTTACAAAATCCTATGAGCAACATAGTTATTATCCTTAGATGTCATATTGGCCCTATTTCTATCTTTTTATATTGATGTTGAAAATTAAAAATGTTGGCCATAGGCATTCTTTCTCATCTCTACAAGACTACAACATATACTCTCAAATTAGGTGAAAGAATTCTCTATCTTTTCTTTCCCAAATCCTGCCATCCTAATTCTCGTGTCGAGCATGAAGTGTGTGCAATTTAACAATGTGTGCTTTATTACTTGTTTTCATCCTATAAGCAACATTTTTTTACAAAATCCTATGAACAACATAGTTATTATCCTCAGATGTCATATTGGCCCTATTTCTCTCTTTTTATAATATTGTTGAAACTTAAAAATCTTAGGCGTAGGCATTTTCTTTCCATTCTCTACAAGACTACAACAATATTCTCTCAAATTAGGTGAAAGAATTCTCTCTCTTTTCTTTCCCAAATCCTGCCATCCTAACTCTCGTGTGGAGCATGAAGTGTGTGCAATTTAACAATGTGTGCTTTATTACTTGTTTTCATCATATAAGCCACATTTGTTTTTACAAAATCCAATGAGCAACATAGTTATTATCTTCAGACGTCATATTGGCCCTGTTTCTATTTTTTATAATATTGTTGAAACTTAAAAATGTTAGGCGTAGGCTATTTCTTTCCCTTCTCAACAAGACTACAACAAAATTCTCTCAAATTTGGTGAAAGAATTCTCTCTGTTTTCTGCCCCAAATCCTGCCATCCTAACTCTCGTGTCGAGCATGAAGTGTGTGCAATTTAACAATGTGTGCTTTATTACTTGTTTTCATCCTATAAGCAACATTTTTTTACAAAATCCTATGAGCAACATAGTTATTATCCTCAGATGTCATATTGGCCCTATTTTTCTCTTTTTATAATATTGTTGAAACTTAAAAATGTTAGGCGTAGGCATTTTCTTTCCATTCTCTACAAGACTACAACAATATTCTCCCAAATTAGGTGAAAGAATTCTCTCTCTTTTCTTTCCCAAATCCGGCCATCCTAATTCTTGTGTGGAGCATGAAGTGTGTGCAATTTAACAATGTTCGCCTTATTACTTGTTTTCATCCTATAAGCAACATTGTTTTTACAAAATCCTATGAGCAACATAGTTATTATCCTCAGATGTCATATTGGCCCTATTTCTCTCTTTTTATAACATTGTTGAAACTTAAAAATGTTAGGCGTAGGCTATTTCTTTCCCTTCTCAACAAGACTACAACAAAATTCTCTCAAATTTGGTGAAAGAATTCTCTCTGTTTTCTGCCCCAAATCCTGCCATCCTAACTCTCGTGTGGATCATGAATTGTGTGCATTTTAACAATGTGTGCTTTATTACTTGTTTTCATCATATAAGCCACATTTGTTTTTACACAATCCTATGAGCAACATAGTTATTATCTTCAGATGTCTTTTTGGCCCTATTTCTACCTTTTTATAATATTGGTGAAACTTAAAAATGTTAGGCATAGGCATTTTCTTTCCCTTCTCTACAAGACTACAACATATTCTCTCAAATTAGGTGAAAGAATTGTCTCTCTTTTCTTTCCCAAATCCTGCCATCCTAACTCTCGTGTGGAGCATGAATTGTGAGAAATTTAACTGTGTGTTTTATTACTTGTTTTCATCCTATAAGCAATATTTTTTTTTACAAAATCCTAGGAGCAACTGTAACATCCCTAATTTTTAAAAACTCGTATTATGATGCCTAGGACCGATTAATTATTTGTGGGAATAATTAGTCGTGTCTCGGGGATTATTGTACGAGTAAAAGCCCAAAGAAAATCCTATCTCACATTCACTTATGGATTAGTCATAATTTAATTGAAGATTCAAGCTGAAGGGCACATTTGTAAATTCGCACCCCCTCATATAAATACCTCAAGTCTGAACTCTTCCAGCCACACTTCCTTCACTTTACCACTTTCTCAAATTTTTGAAGTTGGAAACTGAAAAACAGAATAGGGAAAAGAAGGAGGAGGGGCGCGAAGGAGGAGGAAGGGAGAAGGAGGAATCTACCTCAAATCTGAATGCATGTAAGTGCTCTCACTCCCATTCTACTCCATTTTTGATTCTGAATCCAATGGCACCACTTTCAAAGCTTGATTCTCACTCTTTCTCTCATCTCCATTGATGCCCATGAAGCTCCAAGTGGTGAAAATGGTGGAACTATGTGTTGATAGCTTGCATGTTCAGTTTTGCTGTTAAGAGGGGGAAGACTCAAGCTTGCATTTCAATTTGGAGGAAGTTGTGAAAGATTTGGGTTGCTGTTTCAGTTATAAAGACAGGGAGCCACTATCCTTGTTCGAATTCGGTTCTAGCGGGGATAGTTCGTTGTTTTCGGTTCGACGATTTCGTCTCTCAACTCAACTCTCGGATTTCGTCAACGGGTGAGTTCTACTCACGATAGGGTATTTTGATATTTTGAACATGTTTTCGACATGGAATCCCTTGGTCATATTTTCTGTTTTCAAAAGTCTTAGAATCGAAAAGCGTTTTTAAGTCAAAACGGTGTTTTACGGTTTATTGAGAATTTTAATAAGTCGTTGAAATGAAATGAATTGTGTACTACTAGAAATATATATATTCTGGGAATTTTCTGAGTTTCAGGTGATTGAAATTAGAAATCGAATCGGACGAGAACGGAGAGCGAAAATGAGGAAAATGAGAAATTCTGGTAACAGACACAGGTCGCACGGACCGTGCGCCCCTGGGCACGGGTCGTGCGCCTGCTTCGGATTGGAAGTGATGGAAACAGAACGGGACGCACGGGTCGTGTGCCCCTGGGCACGGGTCGTGCGCTTCCCTCTGGTAGATGGGTCTTGAGTAGTGCACCACGCACGGGTCGTGTGCCCCTGGGAACGGGTCGTGCGTGGGGTTCTGTTACCGGCTTCCGTTTTCTCGTTTTGTTGCTCCGTTTGATCCCGAACCTTTTCTAATTTCTTTCTCAACCATTCAAAAAGGGATTGCCTCACTGAAAACCTTATTTTGAACTTGTTCAACTCATGGTTTTGAAAAGGAGCTTTGAAAACCTATTTGATCGAAAAACCGAAACCCTAGTATACGTGTGGGTACACCGTCTGATGGATAGAATGTATATATATATATATTTATATGTCAACTGTATATGATTATAATGCCGGATGTTTATAGATTCATCAAAACGGGTTATAAGTCAATAATACGTTACAATATGATTATAATGCCGGATGTTTATGAATTCATCAAAACGGGTTATAGATCAATAAGATATAAATTATCTAACTCTCGAGAACTTGATGCGTATTGTCATACGTATTGCGTTGGGTGACGACCCGACAAGTAGCATACTGGGGAGGGTAGTCATGACCCCTTACCTAGGCCCTGAATGTGTTTTGGCGTGGTCAACTCACGGGTTACCGGGATTAGCACTGGATTGCAGTCGGTTTATGCTAAATGGAAAACACGATTACCGGGATTACCACTGGATTGCAGTCGGTACGTGTTAAATAAATTCACGAAGTGCGTGGCATTTCGATTAATAATTATAAGACATGATTATGTCAGCTTGGTTATAATGGTTTAATGAATTGAACCGAGTGTCAGTGAGGGGGCACGGTAGGACTCACTGAGATAATGTTATCTCACCCTATCCATATTTGTTGTTTTTCAGAGAAGCAGGGAAAAAGGAAGACTATAGTGCACGAGTAGTTGATATACTCTTGGAGGTGCCGAAGATGTAGTCATTTTCTCTTTGTTCTTTTGTTATCTGATTGGTTGTATAAACTTGTAATGATTATGAGTTATATGAACCGTTTATGTTTCTGTTCGGTATTTGGACTTGGATATTGTAATCCACTCGGTATGGAACCGATAAACTTCTATTCTTATGAAGTAATGTCATTTCCGATTATGTTTTATTTCGGAACAAGTTTGTATGTCCAAAACTTAAACAGGAACTTTGTCCTCTGAATTTCCGCAATCTGTGCATCTTTCGGTCTCTCTACATGTTAGAAATACCGGGGTGTTACATTTGGTATCAGAGCGGTTCGACCTAGTCGGACTTAGATGATAAGAGTCTTTTACGTCTTCTAAGTCTGATTTTTCTTGGTATGCTATTAGACATTGAGCCTGATCAACTTAATACTTTGTGCATACTTCGCAGAATCATGGCTGGAAGAGGTAGGAGAAACCCACCTGTTGATCCTCATCAAGAATGGATGCAGAATGTCATCGAGACTCAGCAAAAGATGATGAATGACATGATGCTAATGCAACAGCAACAGATGGCTCAGATGGCTCAAATGCAGCAGATGCATCAAATGCCTCAACCACAACCAGCTGAGCCAGTTAATGTGCCAACACCTGAGGATCCCAACAGGATGTATTTCCGGTTTCTGAAGATGAAACCCCCAACCTTCAAAGGAGGATCCGAGGTGTAACACCCCGGTATTTCTATCGACTAAAAATACCCAAGTGCACATTAGTAACACATCAGAGATATAATTCCTGCTTAGACACTGAATATCACTATAAATTTTTCGCTGAATATAACCCAAACAGTCTTATTTACAACAAGACAATATGGTTCTCAAACCATATACCATCAGCATCTATAGTATTCAGTATCATACAAGAAAGCGGAAGAAAGATATACACTAGATACATAATGTCTTAATATACAGACAACAAAAGGGAAATAAGCTTAAACGTAAAGCTAGGCTATCAGCAACCAATCCGAGCTCAACCTACTCGTGCCTCTTGGATTTCCGCTGTCCCTGTGTCTCTGTAAAACAACAACATTTAAACAGTGAGATACAATCTCAGTGAGTTCTACCGAGACCCCTACTAACTCTCTCGGTTCAATTAAAAATCCTTTTTAAAATCATCACGACACCGACTGCAATAAAGTGCTAACCCCGGTGAACGTGAACAAACAAAGTGCGGCACCGACTGCAATAAAGTGCTAAACCCCGGTGTATCGCACAGTACGACACCGACTGCAATAAAGTGCTAAACCCCGGTGTACGTACAACAAACAAAGTGCGGCACCGACTGCAATAAAGTGCTAAACCCCGGTGTATCGCACAGTACGACACCGACTGCAATAAAGTGCTAAACCCCGGTGTACGTACAACAAACAAAGTGCGGCACCGACTGCAATAAAGTGCTAAACCCCGGTGTATCGCACAGTACGACACCGACTGCAATAAAGTGCTAAACCCCGGTGTACGTACAACAAACTCATGACATAACACCGACTGCAATCCAGTGCTATATACCCGGTGAACCCCCTTACCAATAGTACATTCTCCTATTGGCACGGAGCCTAGGTTGGGGGAGCATGACTGCCCCGCCTAGTATGTCAAAACATGGGTCGTCACCCAACTCGATATATATAAACATATATCTACAGTACTATGAACCCACGGTCCATCAAATCAGACAATCAATGAAACACTTTAATCCACATTTTATAAAATCCAAGTTCACACTCGCAATCTAGTTGACCACTTTTCGACACAATTTTCAATATCAAAAACAGTTCATTTTGCCTTGAAAATAGAATATTCAGTTAGGCCTCTGAACAAGCTTTCCAACGCATCTTAGAACACCTCAATCGGGTTCCCGGATCAAAAGTTATCGCGAAACGAAAAACAGTGTTTGGTTGCTGAAATTCTGCCAACTGGCGCGCAAGTGGCGCGTGGCGCGCAAACGGCGCGCGAGTTGACCGACAAGTTCTGCCCAGTGGCGCGCGAGTGGCGCGCGGCGCGCAAACGGCGCGTGGACTGGCAGAAAGGGGGCCTGTCAAGTGCAGAATTTTGCGATTTTCGCGAAATCCGCTATTCCGCTCAATTCCCATTTTTATTCCGATCGAAAACAGATTTTACAACCAGTAAAATGAATCCAATACAAACCACACAATCAATCAATCCAATCCAAAAACTCAATCAAAACGAATTTTACCAAAATACGACATATTCCGAAATAACGGTTTTTTGACCCGAAAGTTCTCGAACGATTCTCGTTCCGACCGAAAACAGATTTGACGACTATAAAAACAGTCTCAATCAAAGTCACACAATCAAACAAATCAATCAAAAACTCATTGTAATCGAATTGTATCAAAACGCGACATATTTTCAAATAACGGTTTTCAACCCAAAATCTCTCAAACTCGATTATCAAATAATATGCCAGTCCAGCGAAAGCGGTAAAACAGTTAATTAATTAATTCGAAACATAAAATCCTAAGCGTGAGTAAAACTCACCCTCGAAGCGTGTGCCGACACCGAGACTTCAAAATTGCCGAGACTTCGCCAAATCACCGAGTAGCCACACGAACATTCCCCGCTCCGGCGACACCCAAACCGCTTCCAAAGCTTTCCACTCGATCACGAAACCGCTTTTTGACCGAAATACCGATTTTCCCGAAATTCTCCACGGACACTATTCATCATCTTCCCCAACTTCTAATCACTATTCACAAAAACCCCCAATTTTGATTTCTCAAATCTCACCCGATCAAACCTTGATTCTTTCACTCCAAACTAGTACCCAAGCCTCCATTCGAACTCCCCTAGCCTTCAAACCGCTTTATTGACGAAGATAGCTCTCAAAAAACGCCACCTTGAGCTTCAAACCGAAAATGGTAAATTCGTGTAGAGTGAGTTGATGATGAAGATGTTGGTACCAAATCGAAGAGGAAGTAACGTTGAGCATTTTTCGTGTTGGAATGAAGTCGTTTCGTTGAGCGGAAGTGCCCCCTTTTTCCCCTTCTTCTTCCTCCCCCTTTCTTTCTCTCTTCTTTTCTTTTTCTCTTCTTCTCTCTGTTTTCCTCTCGGTTCTCTCACTGTCTCTCCCTTCTTCTTTCTTTCTTTCATTTTAATTAATTTCTTTTCTTCTCCTCTCACATGCACACACGTATACACATATATATTTATTTAATATATTTGTTGTAACGCGGTCAAATTACCATATTGATCGAAATCTCCTATTTCGATTCCAAAACTTCCTTGGTCCGTATTATCCGGTTAACGATCCGATGACGACAAATAAATAATTTTAGCACTCGATAAATTTACCAGTTAAGTACTAAATTGATTTAATTGGATTAACACCCAAATAATTCTATTAATTATTTTGCGGATGTTACATTCTCCCCAACTTAAAAGAATTTTGTCCTCAAAATTTCGTCAAGCCTTTTATCCGACTAACCGAGAATCGACATTCTTAGAAAGGTCCAAATTTTGCTGGAAAACATTCCTGAATTAACGAAATGAGTGCAGAAAGTCTTCCCAAGTTGGCACATCAATCTCTAAGCATGATCCACTATTACCTTGATACGAACTCTCTGGTTACAAATCAACACGAGAAACTCATCATTCGCCTACATAGGCTCGGCACCGCGTTTGAAAACACTTCCGAACTTCATTCCTATTATCCTCGTTTACTCCCCAACTTTGATGAATCTAAATCAAATGGCCTAATACAAGACACTTGCCAGAATATATGTTGAATATGAGATCCACAAACTGGTATTCCTCGGCAGAGGTAAAAACAAACACGATTTCCTCAAAAGGTGTAAACACTTTCTCAACAATTCTTCTAATATTCATAACAGTTTTCGTACACACCGACAATGTGACGGAAAAGTCACTTGTGAAACTTCTCGACTCGCCCCCAAGATTTGGAGATAACACTTTTCGAAAGAAGATGGAATGAGGATCTATCAGAAACGTTTATCTTAAACGTAGAAATAAACCATGGGAACGTCAAATAAATTTGAACGTAATGCAAATCACCTCAGTTGTTCTACAAACAACTATCAAACAGAACTCAGAGCTCCTTTCCGAATTAGTCAATAGCGTTGAGAGATTCCCCTCAACCTAAGTAATCCTCTTAGGATTTTCCTCCCCAATCATATCCTATTAGTCTCTTAATTCGTTCCCAAAATTAACTTTAGCATGCGGGTTTTCACAAAAACGATTTTTCAAAACTATTACACCGCGCGCCAAGCTTCACTTCGGAAATTTCAGTCACTTGCAAGCAGATCCATCAATTAATCCTTTGATGGCTATTCGTAACGCGAAAACAATCAGCAGTTACCTCACTTACATATTCGTATTCATGTTTGACTTGTCAAACGGAATTTCGTAAGACAATCTCATTGTCAACCTTCACCAAGGAGAGGTTAATAAACTAATACCTCGCCACCAAAGTGGAAACTTATGGATGTACTCCAACTTAGATCTAAAAGACTCTAACAATCCCATTTCTTGTGTCATCAACTCTTTCATATGAATGGATTTCCTACTTAGCGCATCAGCTACAACATTGGCCTCTCTTGAACGTTACATCAACACGAATTTATAATCCTCCAGAAACTCAACACACTTCTTTGCCTGTTATTCAGTTCTTTCTGATCAAACAGATACCTTAAACTCCTGCGACCACTAGAGACATCGAAACGAGACTCATACAGGTGACGTCTCCAAATCTTCAGTGCATACACAATAGATGCCAATTACAAATCATGAGTCGGATATCTCTTCTCATGAGACTTTAATTGTCTGGACGCCCAAGCTACTACTTGTTGATTTTGCATTAGAATACATCCTATACACCTCCCTGAAGCGTCATCGAAAATTTAAAATTCCAATGACGGATCCGGAGGAATCAGGATTGGAGCAGAAGTCAACCAAACCTTCAATTCTTGAAAACATTCTTCACAATCAGCATCCCACGTAAACGGATGACCCTTACGAGTTAACCGAGTAAGTGGACAACTAACTGTGAGAACCCTTTAACGAACCTCTTACAGTAACCGGCTGGATCCAGAAACTTTTGATCTCTGCGACTGACGTCGGTCACTCCCATTCAACACCGCTTCCTTCTCACTGGGACCTACAGAAACTCCCGACTTGGGGAATCACATGTCCCAAAGACTTTACCTCTGACACCCAAAAATCACACTTCGAAGGTTTCAAGTACAACTCCTTTTCTCGGAGTACACTCAGAACAATGAGGAGATGTTGGACATGCTCCTCAATGGTCTTCGAGCACATCAAGATATCATCGATGAAAACGACCTCAAACTGATCCTAATACGAATGAAAGACTCGGTTCCTGAAATCCACGAATACCGCTGGAGCATTAGTCAAACCGAAGGGCATCACTACAAACACATAATGTCCATACCTAGTACGGAAAGCTGTCTTCGGAATATCTAAGGCTCTAACTTTTATTTGATGATATCCTGACCTCAGATCAATTTTTAGAAAACACAGCAGCGCCTCAAATTGCTCAAGCAAATCGTCTATCCTTGGCAAAGGGATATTTATTCTCGACCGTCACTTTGTTAAGTTGTTGATAATCAATAAACAATCTCCTACTTCCATATTTCTTCTTGGCAAGCAACACCGGAACACCCCATAGAAAAGCGCCCGGTCGAATGAATTTCTTTAACATCGACTCTTCAAGTTGAGACTCCATTTCCTTTAATTCTCAAGAAACCATCAATAAGAAACAATAGATATTGATCCCGTGCCAGGAATCAATTCTACAGTAAACTCTACTTCTCGTTCTGGAGGTTCAGAAGAAACTTCATCGTGAAAACATCCAGAAAGTCATTCACAACTTGTACAGATGATAAATCTAATACTAGTTCCAGTGGATGCAGATAACCTACTAACATGTGCTTCCGCACCTTGGAATGAAGATTGACCGTCTAAGGTGAACTAGGTAACCGCTTCCGAATTTGTCTTAGACAATTCAACTGATTCTGAAGAGGAACTGATAGTTGATTAACACAGTCGATTGCAACATGATTTGCAGTCATCTTATTCATACCCAAAATGGTGTCCACACTTCTCACAGGCAAACAAATAATCCTTCTACGAAAGTTCTGTCTCCTATAACACGTAGACAATTCTGACACAAAGATTGGGTCTGGACACGACCCTTAGCCGCAGTTAAGATAGTTATCAGTTCGGATAGCGAAGATAAGGTTAATCCCAACCGATTCACATGCGATCGGAATATACAGCAATAGGTTGCACCCGAATCATATAATATACTGATCGAGTTATTGAAAACTGATCTCATACTCCTTAGTAGATTGTCTGCAGTCGTAACTGCCTAAACATCCAGAATGTTGACTCGTCCTTGCCTTATAGCTGCTTGTAACTCCTTGAAACTCTTCCTTACGGGGCACTCTTTACCATAGTGACCCTCTACATTTCTATAATAGCACCGATTAGATCTTCGCTTGCAATCACCGCCGTGAGGCTTTCCACAGTTAGAACATCTTCTGACCTTTGAAGAATCAAAGAATTGCATCTGCTTTTCCTTTGATGAAATTATCTTAGGGCTTTCCATTCGGAGTTGATAATTCAACTACCTCCTTTCCTTTCCCATATTTCCTATGAGATCATCATTGGCGACATAGGCTGATTACACTAAGGCAACATAATTGGTAGCAGTATAAGAACTGAGACCATAAATCATAAAAACACTTATGCCCGTCTTATATTTCTGCATTCTCCATTCGTCATCCGAAGCTTACTTTACCACTTGGTAAAACTGAGACAACTTCTCAAACTTAGCGGTGTATTCTTCCACCGTCATGTCACCTTTCCTGAGGATGCACCGGTTGAAGATTCCGATTTTGGTCGAGGACTGCGTCATAATTCCGCTTATGATGCACTAAGTATTAAGTTGATCAGGCTCAATGTCTCTTAGCATCACAAGTGTAATTACAAAAGGACTAGCAAGGAATCGACTCAACCCTAAGCTAAGTCCGACTAGGTCGAACTGCTCTGATACCAACTGTAACACCCCGGTATTTCTATCGACTAAAAATACCCAAGTGCACATTAGTAACACATCAGAGATATAATTCCTGCTTAGACACTGAATATCACTATAAATTTTTCGCTGAATATAACCCAAACAGTCTTATTTACAACAAGACAATATGGTTCTCAAACCATATACCATCAGCATCTATAGTATTCAGTATCATACAAGAAAGCGGAAGAAAGATATACACTAGATACATAATGTCTTAATATACAGACAACAAAAGGGAAATAAGCTTAAACGTAAAGCTAGGCTATCAGCAACCAATCCGAGCTCAACCTACTCGTGCCTCTTGGATTTCCGCTGTCCCTGTGTCTCTGTAAAACAACAACATTTAAACAGTGAGATACAATCTCAGTGAGTTCTACCGAGACCCCTACTAACTCTCTCGGTTCAATTAAAAATCCTTTTTAAAATCATCACGACACCGACTGCAATAAAGTGCTAACCCCGGTGAACGTGAACAAACAAAGTGCGGCACCGACTGCAATAAAGTGCTAAACCCCGGTGTATCGCACAGTACGACACCGACTGCAATAAAGTGCTAAACCCCGGTGTACGTACAACAAACAAAGTGCGGCACCGACTGCAATAAAGTGCTAAACCCCGGTGTATCGCACAGTACGACACCGACTGCAATAAAGTGCTAAACCCCGGTGTACGTACAACAAACAAAGTGCGGCACCGACTGCAATAAAGTGCTAAACCCCGGTGTATCGCACAGTACGACACCGACTGCAATAAAGTGCTAAACCCCGGTGTACGTACAACAAACTCATGACATAACACCGACTGCAATCCAGTGCTATATACCCGGTGAACCCCCTTACCAATAGTACATTCTCCTATTGGCACGGAGCCTAGGTTGGGGGAGCATGACTGCCCCGCCTAGTATGTCAAAACATGGGTCGTCACCCAACTCGATATATATAAACATATATCTACAGTACTATGAACCCACGGTCCATCAAATCAGACAATCAATGAAACACTTTAATCCACATTTTATAAAATCCAAGTTCACACTCGCAATCTAGTTGACCACTTTTCGACACAATTTTCAATATCAAAAACAGTTCATTTTGCCTTGAAAATAGAATATTCAGTTAGGCCTCTGAACAAGCTTTCCAACGCATCTTAGAACACCTCAATCGGGTTCCCGGATCAAAAGTTATCGCGAAACGAAAAACAGTGTTTGGTTGCTGAAATTCTGCCAACTGGCGCGCAAGTGGCGCATGGCGCGCAAACGGCGCGCGAGTTGACCGACAAGTTCTGCCCAGTGGCGCGCGAGTGGCGCGCGGCGCGCAAACGGCGCGTGGACTGGCAGAAAGGGGGCCTGTCAAGTGCAGAATTTTGCGATTTTCGCGAAATCCGCTATTCCGCTCAATTCCGATTTTTATTCCGATCGAAAACAGATTTTACAACCAGTAAAATGAATCCAATACAAACCACACAATCAATCAATCCAATCCAAAAACTCAATCAAAACGAATTTTACCAAAATACGACATATTCCGAAATAACGGTTTTTTGACCCGAAAGTTCTCGAACGATTCTCGTTCCGACCGAAAACAGATTTGACGACTATAAAAACAGTCTCAATCAAAGTCACACAATCAAACAAATCAATCAAAAACTCATTGTAATCGAATTGTATCAAAACGCGACATATTTTCAAATAACGGTTTTCAACCCAAAATCTCTCAAACTCGATTATCAAATAATATGCCAGTCCAGCGAAAGCGGTAAAACAGTTAATTAATTAATTCGAAACATAAAATCCTAAGCGTGAGTAAAACTCACCCTCGAAGCGTGTGCCGACACCGAGACTTCAAAATTGCCGAGACTTCGCCAAATCACCGAGTAGCCACACGAACATTCCCCGCTCCGGCGACACCCAAACCGCTTCCAAAGCTTTCCACTCGATCACGAAACCGCTTTTTGACCGAAATACCGATTTTCCCGAAATTCTCCACGGACACTATTCATCATCTTCCCCAACTTCTAATCACTATTCACAAAAACCCCCAATTTTGATTTCTCAAATCTCACCCGATCAAACCTTGATTCTTTCACTCCAAACTAGTACCCAAGCCTCCATTCGAACTCCCCTAGCCTTCAAACCGCTTTATTGACGAAGATAGCTCTCAAAAAACGCCACCTTGAGCTTCAAACCGAAAATGGTAAATTCGTGTAGAGTGAGTTGATGATGAAGATGTTGGTACCAAATCGAAGAGGAAGTAACGTTGAGCATTTTTCGTGTTGGAATGAAGTCGTTTCGTTGAGCGGAAGTGCCCCCTTTTTCCCCTTCTTCTTCCTCCCCCTTTCTTTCTCTCTTCTTTTCTTTTTCTCTTCTTCTCTCTGTTTTCCTCTCGGTTCTCTCACTGTCTCTCCCTTCTTCTTTCTTTCTTTCATTTTAATTAATTTCTTTTCTTCTCCTCTCACATGCACACACGTATACACATATATATTTATTTAATATATTTGTTGTAACGCGGTCAAATTACCATATTGATCGAAATCTCCTATTTCGATTCCAAAACTTCCTTGGTCCGTATTATCCGATTAACGATCCGATGACGACAAATAAATAATTTTAGCACTCGATAAATTTACCAGTTAAGTACTAAATTGATTTAATTGGATTAACACCCAAATAATTCTATTAATTATTTTGCGGATGTTACACGAGGCAATGAAAGCCCATTTCTGGGTAGATGCCATGGAACGGATCTTTGATACCTTGCAATGCAATGAAGGAGAAAAGGTAATTTGTGCTGCTAACGCTCTGGACGAGGATGCTCACACTTGGTGGGTTAACGCTCGTAGAATGCTTAAAAATCAAGGAACTCCTCTTGAGTGGGATAACTTCAAGGAGTTGTTTTTGGGTCATTATTTTCCCGACTCCCAAAGACTTGACAAGCAGATGGAATTTCTGAGTTTGAAACAGGGAGAGATGACAGTTGGGGAATATGCTGCCAAATTTGAGAGGTTATCACAATTCTATGAATTGGGGACCACCGCTCCTGATGATAAGTGGAAGAGGGTGATGTTCAGACAAGGTCTTAGAGGCGATGTGAATCAAGGCCTCAGTTCTTATTCCATGACCACTTACCCAACTTTGGTTCAACAAGCTCATTCAGCCGAGAGCGATCTTAAAAGAATGTATGCTGAGAGGAAAGATTTTTGGAAGGATAAGAAAAAGGGAAACGGGTCAACTTCTGCAAACCCGAGGTATAAAGGGAATTTAGACAAAGGAAAACAGATTCAGTCGGATAACTCTTCTGGGTATCGGAATTGTAGAGTGTGTAAAAAGAGTCATTGTGGAAAATGTCAATTGGAGTCAAAATCAAACCAGTGTTATTATTGCAATGAAGAGGGGCACTATGCTAACAACTGCCCAGCGAGAAAGGCTTTCTTAGAGTCCCCTGATGCTCCTAGACAGGCTCGAGTCAACACTTTGGATGCCAAGACCATCAAACCAGCTGATAATCTGATAAGGGGTACAGGTTCTATCTTTCATCAAACTGTTAATATTCTGTATGACTCTGGTGCTACTCATTGTTTTATCTCTGAAGCATGTGCGGAACGGCTAGGATTAATAGTATCTCCTATATCCGAACCAATATCTATCCTTACTGCGGCAAAGGGTCGTGTGCGAACCCAATCATTATGCCTTAACTGTCTGCTCACCATAGGGGGCAGGGACTTTGTTGTTGATTTTATCTGCCTGCCTATGAGAGGAATGGAGATCGTGTTGGGAATGAATTGGATGACTTCCAATCACATTACGATTGACTGTTTCAATCGTGCAATTAACTTTCCTTCTGAAGTGGCTGAACATTTACTACCTGTAGATGATGGTGTTATCTCATTCGCTTCAGCCAGCCAGTCTCTATTCCAAGGTGCGGAAGCTTTTGTTGTTATTTTGTCTGCATCAACTGAAGCTGATTTGGATTTATCATCTACTCAAGTTGTTAATGAATTCTTAGATGTGTTCCCCGAGGAAGTTTCCTCTTTACCTCCAGAACGAGAGGTAGAATTCTCTATAGATTTGGCGCCTGGCACAGGGCCAATATCCATAGCACCTTATAGGATGTCTCCTCTTGAACTGAAAGAATTGAAGTCCCAACTTGAGGAATTAATTTCCAAGAAGTTTATTCGACCGAGTGCTTCTCCATGGGGTGCTCCGGTATTGCTAGTCAAGAAGAAGGACGGAAGCATGAGGTTATGCATAGACTACCGTCAGCTGAATAAAATCACTATCAAGAACAAGTATCCATTGCCAAGGATAGATGATCTACTTGACCAACTTCGAGGTGCTAAAGTTTTCTCCAAAATTGATCTGAGGTCAGGGTACCATCAAATTAGGGTAAGAGCCTTAGACATTCCGAAGACTGCCTTTCGTACGAGGTACGGACACTACGAGTTTGTAGTGATGCCTTTCGGGTTAACTAACGCTCCAGCCGTATTCATGGATTATATGAATAGAGTATTTCATTCTTACCTAGATCAGTTTGTGGTCGTCTTTATTGATGACATCTTGGTTTACTCCAAGTCAGTTGAGGAGCATGCGCAGCATCTCCGATTTGTCCTAGGAGTACTCCGAGAGAAGAAACTCTATGCTAAACCATCAAAGTGTGACTTTTGGATGTCTGAAGTAAAATTCTTGGGTCATGTAATTTCCCAAGAAGGGGTTGCAGTGGATCCTAGCAAAGTGGAAGCAGTGTTGAATTGGGAACGGCCAACGTCAGTGACTGAGATCAGAAGCTTTCTGGGTTTAGCTGGTTACTATAGAAGATTCATTGAAGGTTTTTCGCAAATGGTACTTCCGCTTACTCGATTGACTCGCAAGGGTCAACCGTTTACGTGGGATGCCGACTGTGAAGAGTGCTTCCTGGGATTGAAGAAAAAGTTAACTTCTGCTCCGATCCTAATTCTTCCGGATCCGTCATTGGGATTTCAGATTTACAGTGATGCATCTGGGAAGGGTTTAGGATGCGTTCTCATGCAGAATCAACATGTTGTGGCCTATGCATCGAGGCAATTGAAGACGCATGAACGGAATTACCCAACTCATGACTTAGAGTTGGCGGCTATTGTGTTTGCACTGAAAATTTGGAGACATTACCTTTACGGTTCTCGTTTCGAAGTTTTTAGTGATCACAAGAGCTTGAAATATCTATTTGACCAAAAGGAGTTGAATAACAGACAGAGAAGGTGGACCGAATTTTTGAAGGACTATGACTTCGAATTGAAATATCACCCTGGGAAAGCCAATGTGGTAGCAGATGCTCTGAGCAGGAAGTCTATCCACACGGCAAGGTTAATGGTTCACGAGATGGCTTTGTTGGAGTCATTCAGAGACTTGAAGCTCAAAGTGGTTAGAAAGAGGGACCGCATAGTGTTGCGGCATATACGGATAGCCAGTGTGCTAAGGGAACAAATCTGTGTAGCTCAAGGAGCTGATATGAAGTTGCAGTCTCAGAGGGGATCGCCAGATTTCACTGAGGATAGTGATGGCGTGATCTGCTTTAATGGGAGGATTTGTGTTCCCGATGATGATGATATCAAAAGGCAAGTATTGGAAGAAGCTCATAGGAGTCAGTACTCCGTACATCCGGGATCCACCAAGATGTACCAAGACTTGAAGTTGATGTATTGGTGGCCTGGGATGAAGGTCGAAATTGCAGAATTTGTTTCTCGGTGCTTAACTTGTCAGAAGGTTAAGGCGGAACACCGAAGACCGGGCGGTCAGTTACAACCGCTAGATGTACCAGTTTGGAAGTGGGAAGATATCTCAATGGACTTCGTCATGGGTTTGCCGAGGTCACAGGCAGGCAATGATTCTATTTGGGTAGTAGTGGACCAATTGACTAAATCCACTCACTTTATTCCCGTTCGCTCGACTTATAAGGTTTCCAAGTTAGCAGATGAATATGTGAGGAACATTATCAGACTGCATGGAGTCCCAACGAGTATTGTGTCAGACCGAGATCCCAAGTTTACTTCCAGGTTCTGGAGAGCATTGAATGAAGCTTTGGGAACAAGGGTGCTGGTTAGCACTGCTTATCATCCTCAGACTGATGGTCAGACGGAGAGGACTATCCAGACTCTTGAGGACATGCTTCGAGCTTGTGTGCTCGACAGTGGGAGAAAATGGGAGGATCATCTTCCGTTAGTAGAATTCTCCTACAACAACAGTTACCACTCCAGCATTGGAATGGCACCATTTGAAGCACTTTATGGTAGGAAATGTAGAACTCCGTTGTGTTGGTGGGAGATTGGTGAGGATAAGTTTTTGGGACCTGACATGGTTCGCGAGACTACAGAGAAGATCAAGTTAATTCGAGAAAGGATGAAGGTTGCTCAGAGTCGGCAAAAGAGCTACGCTGACAACCGAAGGAGACCGTTGGAGTTTGAGGTTGGTGATCATGTATTCTTGAAAGTCTCTCCAACCATAGGCACTGGAAGAGCCTTGCGAGCGAAGAAGCTCAGCCCTCGATATGTTGGACCTTTCCAAATCATCGAGCGGATTGGGCCAGTTGCTTATCGCCTCGCATTGTCTCCGGCCCTATCAAACCTCCATGATGTGTTCCACGTGTCTCAGTTGAGGAAGTATGTTCCCGATCTGCATCAACCATTGAGTGTTGATACCATTGACCTGCAACCGGATTTGTCATTTCAACCTCATCCTAGCTACATCTTGGAGCATGGCGAGAAGACGCTACGGTCAAGGACTATCCCTATTGTCAAATTGGTCTGGGATGGATTCTCAATCGAGGAGGCTACCTGGGAACTGGAAGAAGACATGCGCAATCGATATCCATATCTCTTTCAGTAAGGTATGCTTCGTCAATTTTGAGGACAAAATTTTTAAAAGTTGGGGAGATTGTAACATCCCTAATTTTTAAAAACTCGTATTATGATGCCTAGGACCGATTAATTATTTGTGGGAATAATTAGTCGTGTCTCGGGGATTATTGTACGAGTAAAAGCCCAAAGAAAATCCTATCTCACATTCACTTATGGATTAGTCATAATTTAATTGAAGATTCAAGCTGAAGGGCACATTTGTAAATTCGCACCCCCTCATATAAATACCTCAAGTCTGAACTCTTCCAGCCACACTTCCTTCACTTTACCACTTTCTCAAATTTCTGAAGTTGGAAACTGAAAAACAGAATAGGGAAAAGAAGGAGGAGGGGCGCGAAGGAGGAGGAAGGGAGAAGGAGGAATCTACCTCAAATCTGAATGCATGTAAGTGCTCTCACTCCCATTCTACTCCATTTTTGATTCTGAATCCAATGGCACCACTTTCAAAGCTTGATTCTCACTCTTTCTCTCATCTCCATTGATGCCCATGAAGCTCCAAGTGGTGAAAATGGTGGAACTATGTGTTGATAGCTTGCATGTTCAGTTTTGCTGTTAAGAGGGGGAAGACTCAAGCTTGCATTTCAATTTGGAGGAAGTTGTGAAAGATTTGGGTTGCTGTTTCAGTTATAAAGACAGGGAGCCACTATCCTTGTTCGAATTCGGTTCTAGCGGGGATAGTTCGTTGTTTTCGGTTCGACGATTTCGTCTCTCAACTCAACTCTCGGATTTCGTCAACGGGTGAGTTCTACTCACGATAGGGTATTTTGATATTTTGAACATGTTTTCGACATGGAATCCCTTGGTCATATTTTCTGTTTTCAAAAGTCTTAGAATCGAAAAGCGTTTTTAAGTCAAAACGGTGTTTTACGGTTTATTGAGAATTTTAATAAGTCGTTGAAATGAAATGAATTGTGTACTACTAGAAATATATATATTCTGGGAATTTTCTGAGTTTCAGGTGATTGAAATTAGAAATCGAATCGGACGAGAACGAAGAGCGAAAATGAGGAAAATGAGAAATTCTGGTAACAGACACAGGTCGCACGGACCGTGCGCCCCTGGGCACGGGTCGTGCGCCTGCTTCGGATTGGAAGTGATGGAAACAGAACGGGACGCACGGGTCGTGTGCCCCTGGGCACGGGTCGTGCGCTTCCCTCTGGTAGATGGGTCTTGAGTAGTGCACCACGCACGGGTCGTGTGCCCCTGGGCACGGGTCGTGCGTGGGGTTCTGTTACCGGCTTCCGTTTTCTCGTTTTGTTGCTCCGTTTGATCCCGAACCTTTTCTAATTTCTTTCTCAACCATTCAAAAAAGGATTGCCTCACTGAAAACCTTATTTTGAACTTGTTCAACTCATGGTTTTGAAAAGGAGCTTTGAAAACCTATTTGATCGAAAAACCGAAACCCTAGTATACGTGTGGGTACACCGTCTGATGGATAGAATGTATATATATATATATTTATATGTCAACTGTATATGATTATAATGCCGGATGTTTATAGATTCATCAAAACGGGTTATAAGTCAATAATACGTTACAATATGATTATAATGCCGGATGTTTATGAATTCATCAAAACGGGTTATAGATCAATAAGATATAAATTATCTAACTCTCGAGAACTTGATGCGTATTGTCATACGTATTGCGTTGGGTGACGACCCGACAAGTAGCATACTAGGGAGGGTAGTCATGACCCCTTACCTAGGCCCTGAATGTGTTTTGGCGTGGTCAACTCACGGGTTACCGGGATTAGCACTGGATTGCAGTCGGTTTATGCTAAATGGAAAACACGATTACCGGGATTAGCACTGGATTGCAGTCGGTACGTGTTAAATAAATTCACGAAGTGCGTGGCATTTCGATTAATAATTATAAGACATGATTATGTCAGCTTGGTTATAATGGTTTAATGAATTGAACCGAGTGTCAGTGAGGGGGCACGGTAGGACTCACTGAGATAATGTTATCTCACCCTATCCATATTTGTTGTTTTTCAGAGAAGCAGGGAAAAAGGAAGACTATAGTGCACGAGTAGTTGATATACTCTTGGAGGTGCCGAAGATGTAGTCATTTTCTCTTTGTTCTTTTGTTATCTGATTGGTTGTATAAACTTGTAATGATTATGAGTTATATGAACCGTTTATGTTTCTGTTCGGTATTTGGACTTGGATATTGTAATCCACTCGGTATGGAACCGATAAACTTCTATTCTTATGAAGTAATGTCATTTCCGATTATGTTTTATTTCGGAACAAGTTTGTATGTCCAAAACTTAAACAGGAACTGTGTCCTCTGAATTTCCGCAATCTGTGCATCTTTCGGTCTCTCTACATGTTAGAAATACCGGGGTGTTACAGCAACATAGTTATTATCCTTAGATGTCATATTGCCCCTATTTCTATCTTTTTATAATATTGTTGAAACTTAAAAATGGTAGGCATAGGAATTTTCTTTCCCATCTCTACAAGACTGCAACAAAATTCTCTCAAATTAGGTGAAAGAAGTCTCTCTCTTTTATTTCCCAATTCTTGCCATCCTAACTCTCTTGTGGAGCATGAAGTGTGTGCAATTTAACAATGTGTGCCTTATTACTTGTTTTCATCCTATAAGCAACATTGTTTTTACAAAATCCTATGAGTAACATAGTTATTATCTTCAGAAGTCATATTGGCCCTATTTCTACCTTTTTATAATATGGTTGAAACTTAAAAATGTTAGACATAGGCTTTTAGTTCCCTTCCCTACAAGACTACAACAATATTCTCTCAAATTAGGTGAAAGAAGTCTCTCTCTTTTCTTTCCCAAATCCCGCCATCCAAACTCTTGTGTGGAGCATGAAGTGTGTGCAATTTAACAATGTGTACTTTATTACTTGTTTTCATCATATAAGCAACATTTTTTTTACAAAATCCTCTAAGCAACATAGTTATTATCCTCAAATGTCATATTGGCCCTATTTCTATCTTTTTATAATGACATAGGCATTTCCATTCCCTTCTCTAAAAGGCTACAACAATATTCTCCCAAATTAGGTGAAAGAATTCTCTCTCTTTTCTTTCCCAAATCCTGCCATCTTAACTCTCGTGTGGAGCATGAAGTGTGAGCAATTTAACTGTTTGTTTTATTACTTTTTTTCATCCTATAATCTTCATTTTTTTTACAAAATCCTAAGAGCAACATAGTTATTATCCTTAGATATCATATTGCCCCTATTTCTATCTTTTTATAATGTTGTTGAAACTTCAAAATGGTAGGTATAGGCAGTTTCTTTCCCATCTCTACAACACTGCAAAAAACTTCTCTCAAATTAGGTGAAAGAACTCTCTCTCTTTTCTTCCCAAATCCTGCCATCCTAACTCTCGTGTGGAGCATGAAGTGTGTGCAATTTAACAATGTGTGCCTTATTACTTGTTTTCATCCTATAAGAAACGTTGTTTTTACAAAATCCTATGAGTAACATAGTTATTATCTTCAGAAGTCATATTGGCCCTATTTCTACCTTTTTATAATATGGTTGAAACTTTAAAATGTTAGACATAGGCATTTTATTTCCCTTCCCTACAAGACTACAACAATATTCTCTCAAATTAGGTGAATGAATTCTCTCTCTTTTCTTTCCCAAATCCCGCCATCCTAACTCTTGTGTGGAGCATGAAGTGAGTTCAATTTAGCAATGTGTGCTTTATTACTTTTTTTCATCCTATAAGCAATATTTTTTTTACAAAATCCTATATGCAACATAGTTATTATCCTCAGATGTTATATTGACCCTATTTCTATATTTTTATAATATTGTTGAAACTAAAAAATGTTAGGCATAGTTATTTTTTTCCCTTCTCTACAAGAAGACAACAATATTCTCTCAAATTAGGAGAAACAATTCTCTCTCTCTCTCTTTTCTTTCCCAAATCCTACCATCCTAACTCTCGTGTGGAGCATGAAGTGTGTGAAATTTAACAATGTGTGCTTTATTACTTATTTTCTTCATATAAGCCACGTTTGTTTCTACAAAATCCTATGAGCAACATAGTTATTATCTTCAGATGTCGTCTTAGCCCTATTTCTATCTTTTTATAATATTGTTGAAACTTAAAAATGTTAGGCATAGGCATTTTCTTTCTCATCTCTATAAGACTACAACATATTCTCTCAAATTAGGTGAAAGAATTCTCTCTCTTTTCTTTCCCAAATCCCGCGATCCTAACTCTTGTGTGGAGCATGAAATGTGTGCAATTTAACAATGTGTGCTTTTGTTACATGTTTTCATCCAATAAGCAACATTTTTTTTACAAAATCCTAAGAGCAACATAGTTATTATCCTTAAATTTCATATTGCCCCTATTTCTCTCTTTTTATAATATTGTTGAAACATAAAAATGGTAGGCATAGGCACTTTCTTTCCCTTCTCTACAAAACTACAACAATATTCTCTCAAATTAGGTGAAAGAATTCTCTCTCTTTTCTTTCCCAAATCCCGCCATCCTAACTCTTGTGTGGAGCATGAAGTCTGTGCAATTTAACAATGTGTGCCTTATTACTTGTTTTCATCCTATAAGCAACATTGTTTTTACAAAATCCTTGGAGCAACATAGTTATTATCCTCAGATGTAATATTGGCCCTATTTCTATCTTTTTATAATAGTGTTGAAACTTAAAAATGTTAGGCGTAGGCATTTTCTTTCCCTTTTCTACAAGATCGACTACAACAATATTCTCTCAAACTAGGTGAAAGAATTCTCTCTCTTTTGTTTCCCAAATCCTACCATCCTAACTCTCGTGTGGAGCATGAAGTGTGTGCAATTTAACAATGTGTGCTTTATTACTTGTTTCATCATATAAGCCACATTTGTTTTTACAAAATCCTATGAGCAATATAGTTATTATCTTCAGATGTCATATTGGCCCTCTTTCTATCTTTTAATAATATTGTTGAAACTTAAAAATGTTAGGCATAGGCATTTTCTTTCTCATCTCTACAAGACTACAACATATTCTCTCAAATTAGGTGAAAGAATTCTCTCTCTTTTCTTTCCCAAATCCTGCTATCCTAACTCTCGTGTGGAGCATGAAGTGCGAGCAATTTAACTGTGTGTTTTATTACTTGTTTTCATCCTATAAGCAACATTTTTTTTACAAAATCCTAAGAGAAACATAGTTATTATCCTTAAATGTCATATTGCCCCTATTTCTATCTTTTTATAATATTGATGAAACTTAAAAATGGTAGGCATGGGCATTTTCTTTCCCATCTCTACAAGACTGCAACAAAATTCTCTCAAATTAGATGAAAGAACTCTCTCTCTTTTCTTTCCCAAATCCTGTCATCCTAACTCCCGTGTGGAGCATGAAGTGTGTGCAATTTACCAATGTGTGGTTTATTACTTGTTTTCATCGTATAAGAAACATTTTTTTTTACAAAATCCTAAGAGCAACATAGTTATTATCCTTAAATGTCATATTGCCCCTATTTCTCTCTTTTTATAATATTGTTGAAACTTAAAAATGGTAGGCATAGGCACTTTCTTTCCCTTCTCTACAAAACTACAACAATATTCTCTCAAATTAGGTGAAAGAATTCTCTCTTTTCTTTCCCAAATCCCGCCATCCTAACTCTTGTGTGGAGCATGAAGTCTGTGCAATTTAACAATGTGTGCCTTATTACTTGTTTTCATCCTATAAGCAACATTGTTTTTACAAAATCCTTAGAGCAACATAGTTATTATCCTCAGATGTAATATTGGCCCTATTTCTATCTTTTTATAATATTGATGAAACTTAAAAATGGTAGGCATGGGCATTTTCTTTCCCTTCTCTACAAAACTACAATAATATTCTCTCAAATTAGGTGAAAGAATTCTCTCTCTTTTCTTTCCCAAATCCTGCCATCCTAAATCTCGTGTGGAGCATGAAGTGTGTGCAATTTATCAATGTGTGCTTTATTACTTGTTTTCATCGTATAAGCCACATTTGTTTCTACAAAATCCTATGAGCAAGATAGTTATTATCTTCAGATGTCATATTGGCCCTCTTTCTATCTTTTTATAATATTGTTGAAACTTAAAAATGTTAGGCATATGCATTTTCTTTCTCATCTCTACAAGACTACAACATATTCTCTTAAATTAGGTGAAAGAATTCTCTCTCTTTTCTTTCCCAAATCCTGCCATCCTAACTCTCGTGTGGAGCATGAAGTGTGAGCCATTTAACTGTGTTTTATTACTTGTTTTCATCCTATAAGCAACATTTTTTTTTTCAAAATCCTAAGAGCAACATAGTTATTATCCTTAAATATCATATTGCCCCTCTTTCTATCTTTTTATAATATTGTTGAAACTTAAAAATGGTAGGCATAGGCATTTTCTTTCCCATCTCTACAAGACTGCAACAAAATTCTCTCAAATTAGGTAAAAGAACTCTCTCTCTTTTCTTTCCCAAATCCCGCCATCCTAACTCTCGTGTGGAGCATGAAGTGTGTGCAATTTACCAATGTGTGGTTTATTACTTGTTTTCATCCTATAAGCAACATTTTTTTTACAAAATCCTATGAGCAACATAGTTATTATCTTCAGAAGTCATAATGGCCCTATTTCTCTGTTTTTATAATATGGTTGAAACTTAAAAATGTTAGACATAGGAATTTTCATTCCCTTTTCTGCAAAACAACAACAATATTCTCTCAAATTAGGTGAAAGAATTCTCTCTCTATTCTTTCCCAATGTGTGCTCTATTACTTGTTGTCATCCTATAAGCAACATTTTTTTTTACAAAATCCTATGAGTAAAATAGTTGTTATCTTCAGAAATTATATTTGCCATATTTCTATCTTTTTATAATATGGTTGAAACTAAAAAATGTTAGACATAGGCATTTTTTCCCTTCTCTACAAGACTACAACAATATTCTCTCAAATTAGGTGAAATAATTCTCTCTCTTTTGTTTTCCAAATCCTGCCATCCTAACTCTTGTGTGGAGCGCATGAATTGTGTGCAATTTAACAATGTGTGCTTTATTACTGGTTTTCATCCTATAAGCAACATTTTTTTTACAAAATCCTATAAGCGAAATAGTTATTAACCTCAGATGTCATATTGGCCCTATTTGTATCTTTTATTAATATTGTTGAAACTAAAAAATGTTAGGCATAGGCATTTTTTCCCTTCTCTACAAGACTACAACAATAATATTCTCTCAAATTAGGTGAAACAATTCTCTCTCTCTTTTTTCCCAAATCCTGCCATCCTAACTCTCGTGTGGAGCATGAAGTGTGTGCAATTTAACAATGTGTGCTTTATTACTTGTTCTCATCCTATAAACAACATTTTTTTTACAAAATCCTATAAGCAACATTGTTATTAACCTTAGATGTCATATTGTCCCTATTTCTATCTTTTTTTAATATTGTTGAAACTAAAAAATGTTAGGCATAGGCGTTTTTTCCCTTCTCTACAAGACTACAACAATATTCTCTCAAATTAGGTGAAATAATTCTCTCTCTCTTTTCTTTCCAAAATCCTGCCATCCTAATTCTCGTTTGGAGCATGAAGTGTGTGCAATTTATAAATGTGTGCTTTATTACTTGTTTTTGTAACACCCCGGTATTTTTATTTAGTAAAAATACCCAAGTGTACCATCCCTAGAACATTAGAGATATAAAATTCCCCCAAAGATACTGAACACTGCAATATAGTTCTCGCTGAATAAAAACAAAACAGTCTTAAATACAAATAAGACCAAGAAGGTTCCCTGACCATAACCCTCAGCAAACTATAGTGCTCAATATCAAACAAGAAAGCGGAATAAAGTCATGACACTAAGACATAGAGTTGTAGTACACAGACAACAAAAGGAAATATAAACTTAAGCATAAAAGCTAAGTCATCAGCAGTCGCCCGAGCTCAACCTACTCGTGCCTCGTTGGTTTCCTCTGTCCCTATTTCTCTGTAAAACAACAACATATAAACAATGAGATACAATCTCAGTGAGTTCTACCGAGACCCCTACTAACACTCTCGGTTCAATTATGAGTTCTTTTTTTTTAACTTAACACGGTACCGACTTCATTACTGTTACAAACCCGGCGAACCGCATTATTTAACTTTTAACATATCACCGACTGCATTACCGCTACGTACCCGGTGAACGTGTTAATCGCACAACAAACAAAGTACGGCACCGACTGCAATCCACTGCTATATTTACGGTGTATCGCACAACAACTTTTAACATAACACCGACTGCAATCCACTACTATATTCCCGGTGAACCCCCTTACCAATAGCATTTTTCCTAATGGCACGGAGTCTAGGGTAAGGGATCATGGCTTCCCCGCCTAGTATGTTAACATGGGCCGTCACCCAAACTCGATAATATATATATATATATATATATATATATATATATATATATATATATATATATATATATATATATATATATACACCATCATATGAACTCATGGTTCATTTACATTAAACCAATAGTTGAACATTTAGTTTCATACAACAAAAGTATTACGTGTTCGCTCACGCACTCTATTACTCGGTTTTTCAAACGACCCTTAGCTTTGCAAACCGTTAGTAAAAACCTTTTGAAATGTGTTCAAATTCATGGCATTATAAGCCCAATATCATTGGAGAAGGGTTAGGAAAGGATTAGAAGAGGACTGGAATCGAAACGGAATCATTTTGGGCACTTTGTAAAATTTTGACAGAACCATGCCCACGGTCCGTGCTCCCCTACGCAGAGATCGTGCGCCCTGTTGAGCATTTTGAAAATCAGAAACCGAACCAGGCGCACGGATCGTGCCCCTGGGACGCACTGGTCGTGCGCATTTGACAGCATTGGAAAAATGACCTTTTTCATGAAAATGTGCTTTCCGATCAATCCGAAACTCGCTCCGATCGATTCCTAACTCGAAAACAGACAATACCAGGCAATATTCGAGTCCAAACAACATTAATTCATTCCGCAATCAATAAAACATATCAATCCATAACAATCAAAAACTCAATCTAACGAGTTTTATCAAAATACGATATATTTCGAAATAACGGTTTTCGACTTAAAATCTTCCGAAACCAAATCACGAAAAGTTCATTTCAAAATGGAACAATCATAAACGTGAGTAAAACTCACCCTTGACGCGAGAGCCGTTACCGAGCCGAAATCACCGAGACTCCAAAAATCCCCAAACGAAACCCTATAATCACCAATCCTCTCCCAACTTCGAATCGAGCTTCAATCCGCTTTCAATCTTCCTTGGGCTTGCTTCTAAATACCTTTCAACCACCTAAATCATCATCAAAATCGAAATCATCCCTCTCAAACTCTCAAAATCAAAAGTCAAAAAGGGAGGGGAAAATGAATAGTAACGTACCTAGCTCAAGGAAACAAAGATGGAAGGAAGATGATGATGATCAAGAACTTAGGGTTGATGGGTGTGTTGTTCCTTCTTCTTCTTTTCTTCTTCTCTTCTTCTTCTTCTTCTTCTTTTCTTCTTTTCTCTCCTCTGTTTCTCCTCTTCTTAGATTCCTTTCTTTCTCTTTTAATTCTCTTATCTTTCTTTCTTTCTTTCTTTCTATCTATTAAGTGGTGGTATGGTCAAATGACCATATTGCCCTTAATCTTTTATTTCTTCTCTAAATCACCCTTATTTCGTTTTAACGGTTTAACGTTCCTGAGACAACCAAATAATTAACTTTAGCGCTCGATAAGTACACAAATCAAGTACTAAAATATTTCATTTGGGTCTTCCTCCAAATAATTCGATTAATTATTTTGAGGATGTTACATTCTCCCCAACTTGAAAGAATTTTGTCCTCAAAATTTAACACAACGTACCTCATGAAACAAATACGGATAGCGAGTCCGCATATCATCCGCCAACTCCCAAGTAGCTTCCTCGGTAGAAAAACCATCCCAAACCACTTTGACAATGGGAATTGTCTTCGTCCGCAGCGTCCTCTCGCCACGTTCCATGATGTAATTTGGATGAGGTTGGAAGGACAAGTTCGGTCGAAGATCAATCGTTTCAAAATCTAACGGTTGACTTGGATCGGGGATGTACTTCCGTAATTGAGACACATGGAATACATCATGAAGATTTGATAATGGTGGAGGCAAAGCAATACGGTATGCTAGTGGCCCAACTTGCTCGATAATTTGGAAAGGTCCAATATACCGAGGTCTGAGTTTCTTCACCCGTAATGCCCTACCCGTGCCAATTGTCGGTGACAGTCTCAAAAATACATGATCACCCGACTCAAATTCTAACGACCTTCTTCTTTTATCAGCATAGCTCTTTTGCCTACTCTGGGCAGCTTTCATTTTTTCTCTGATTTGCTGGATCTTCTCAGTAGTTTCATGAATCATCTCAGGCCCTAACAATCGGTTCTCGCCGACTTCCCACCAACACAATGGAGTTCTACATTTCCTTCCATACAAAGCTTCAAATGGTGCCATTCCTATGCTGGAATGATAACTGTTGTTGTAAGCGAATTCCACTAATGGAAGATGATCCTCCTACTTCTTTTCGTTATCGAGCACGAAAGCCCGAATCATGTCTTCTAAAGTCTGGATAGTTCTCTCGGTCTGACCATCTGTCTGCGGGTGATAAGCGGTACTAGTAAATAACTTAGTTCCCAAGGCTTCATTTCAAAGCTTTCCAAAATCGAGAAGTGAACTTCAGATCTCGATCCGACACAATGCTGGTAGGAACCCCATGTAACCTAACTATGTTCCTCAGATATTCCTCAGCTAACTTGGATACTTTGCTATTCGAACGAACTGGAATAAAGTGAGCTGACTTAGTTAACCGATCCACAACTACCCAAATGGAGTCGTTACCGGCTTGGGACCTTGGCAACGCCATGACAAAATCCATAGAAATATCTTCCCATTTCCATATGGGCACTTCAAGTGGCCGCAACAGACCAGCAGGCTTCTGGTGTTCTATCTTAACCTTTTGACAAGTCAAGCATTGAGATACGAAGTCAGCAATTTCTAAGTTCATTCCTTGCCACCAGTACATCTGCTTTAAATCTCTATACATCTTGGTTGATCCAGGATGTACAGAAAATAAACTTCGGTGTGCTTCTTCTAGCACTTGCCTTTTAATATCCTCATTATCGGGCATGCAGATCCTACCGTTGAAACAAATAATCCCATCACTATCTTCGGTAAAATCTGGCAACAATTTTTGCGATTGTAGCTTCACATCAACTTCCTGTGCTAAGCGAATTGAATCTCTTAAGGAACTAGAGATCCTCATATGGCTCAACACTAACCGGTCCCCTCTTGGCTTTGTATTCATATTTAAGTCTCTAAAAGACTCCAACAATTCCATTTCATGCATCATTAACCCTGCTATGTGAATGTATTTTCTACTTAGTGTTGAACCAAGGGTAAACACTCCTTTATTTTGTATGATAACAAATTACATCACATCTACTAATGTTTCAAGTTGAGCAAAGTGCAGGACTTAATTTAAAGAGAAGAAGACACAAGAGAAGAGAAGCTTGAAGAAGAAGCATCATTTGAAGTTCAAATCCCTAAATTGTGTCTAAGCTTTTTAGGACTCTTTGTAAAGGTCCTATCACCTAAAGTGTGTGACACTTTAGATATTGAGAGAGATGATCTTTTCAAAACATGCATGATGCACAAAAATAGTTTTGAAAAATATTTTACAAAATTGCATGCATGCATAAGGTGGCAACCAAAACTAAAGAAATATTTTTGAAGCAAAAGAATCGATTTTCACTACATTACATATACTAAGAATCGATTCCTTCTTGGTTTCCTTAGCCTAGGAATCGATTCTCAAGTCATTCCTTGGATTAATGAAATCGATTCTCAAGGCTTTCCTTAGCTTATGAAATCGATTCCCTATGCTTCTAAATGAACTAAGAATCGATTCTCAGGACAACCATATGGCCTGAAAATCGATTCACTACTTTCTTCATAAACAATGAATCGATTCCCTCTTTTTCCAAAACATCAATGAATCGATTCCTTTCTTATTTCAACTAAACTATGAATCGATTCTTTTATTTTTTAAAGGCAATGAATCGATTCCTTCTCATTTTAACTTGGTCTATGAATCGATTCTTCACCTATATTAAATGCTTTTCAAAAAATTTCAACGGTGCCTAAGCCTATAAATACATAGGTTGAGCTTCACTTTCATTCCCACTCCACTGCTCACAATTTCTTCTCTACTCTCTCATATTCGAATCTCTATAGATCTATTGCTCTTCATTGTTTTATTTTTATAAGCTTTTGATTTTAAATTGTTATATCTTTTTTTTCAAAAGCTGTTTATAGATCTAGATCTGAGATCCTGTGCTCCAACTGTTTTGAATCTTGTTTTTCAAAAAGCTTTGTTTTTCAAAATCATATCTATATTTTTAAAAGCTTTCAAGCAACCTCAACTTCTATTGTTATATCAATTTTGAAGTGGTTGCAAAAGCAAGATCATCCCTCATCTTATAGAGCATCTATAAAATCCTAAGATCACTCATCTCTCTCAGTTTCTAAACTGACACATTACTAAGAAGTGATTGGATCCATAGATCTCAATTGTGTAATTCTCATTTTGTTCTAGTGGTTATTTTGAAATCCTGGGCTTTGTACTTGGGTCTCTCAATCAAGGGATTGAGTTGGTGTTTTGAAATCCTGGGCTGTGTACTTGGGTCTCTCAATAGGGTTATTGAGTTGGTTTAGAAATCCTTAGCAAGAGTGCTTGGGTTCTCAATTCAGGGGAATTGAGATTCACTTATATTGGGGTCGACTGTTTGTATCAAACTCTCTTCAATATAGTGGTTACTAAGTCCAAGGGTTGAAAAGCCTAAGGCCGAGGACGTAGGGGTTTTATCCCGAACCTCGCTAAATTGCTGTGTCCCTCTCTCTTCTCTATCTCTTTATATTTTGCACTTTATTTGCTTATAATATTGATATTATCATAACTGCTTATATTATCATATTCTCAATATAACTGTGCAAATATATCATATTGTAATCTTTCTTCTTATTATCTATTTTATTGCTGTATACAATATTAATCTATCCATCATCTCATTCTACTCCTTCTATATTGGTCAAATATTATTATTCCGCATTTAATCCAAACCAATATCGAAAAAGTTTTTTTTTTTTAAATTGAAAAAGAATCCATTAATCACCTATAACCTTATTCACCCCCCCTCTAAGGTTACTTTTATAGACTCTCAAGTCTAACACTTAGTGCATCGGCTACAACATTAGCCTTTCCCGGATGATACTTCAATTCGAAGTCATAATCCTTCAGAAACTCCACCCATCTTCTCTGCCTTTTATTCAACTCCTTCTGATCAAACAGATATTTCAAACTTTTATGACCACTAAAGACTTCGAAACCAGACCCATACAGGTAATGTCTCCAAATCTTCAGTGCATACACAATAGCTGCCAACTCCAAATCATGAGTCGGATAGTTCTCTTCATGAGTCTTTAATTGCCTGGATGCATATGCTACTACTTGTTGATTCTGCATGAGAACACATCCTAAACCCTTCCCAGAAGCATCACTGTAAATTTGAAATTCCAATGACGGATCCGGAAGAATCGGGATCGGAGCAGAAGTCAACCTAACTTTCAATTCTTCAAAACATTCTTCACAATCAGTATCCCATGTAAACGGTTGACCCTTACGAGTTAGCCGAGTAAGTGGAAGAACCAATTGTGAGAATCCCTAGATGAACCTCCTGTAGTAACCGGCTAGACCCAGAAAACTTCTTATTTCAGTGACGGGCGTTGGTCGTTCCCAGTTCAATACAGCTTCCACCTTACTGGGATCCACCGCGACTCCCGATTGAGAAATCACGTGTCCCAAAAACTTCACATCAGGCATCCAGAAGTCACACTTCGACGGCTTTGCATACAATTTATTTTCTCGGAGTACATTCAGAACGATGCGGAGATGTTGAACATGCTCCTCAATGGTCTTAGAGTACACCAATATATCATCAATAAAAACTACAACAAACTGATCTAGGTAAGTGTGAAAAACTCGGTTCATGTAGTCCATGAATACCACCGGAGCATTAGTCAAACCGAAGGGCATCACTACAAATTCGTAATGTCCATACCTAGTACGGAAGGCAGTCTTCGGAATATCTAAGGCTCTAACTTTGATTTGATGATAGCCCGACCTCAGGTCAATTTTAGAAAACACCACTGCTCCTCTAAGTTGATCAAGCAATTCATCTATCCTTGGCAAGGGATATTTGTTTTTTATCGTCACTTTGTTCAGTTGTCGGTAATCAATACACAACCTCATGCTTCCGTCCTTCTTCTTAACTAACAACACCGGAGCACCCCATGGAGAAGCGCTCGGTCGAATGAACCTCTTTGAGATTAACTCTTCAAGTTGCGACTTCAATTCCTTTAATTCTAAAGGAGACATTCTATAAGGACCAATAGATATTGATCCTGTGCCAGGAACCAACTCTATAGAAAACTCTACCTCTCGGTCAGGAGGTACAGAAGAGACTTCATCCGGAAAAACATCCAAAAATTCATTCACCACTTCTACAGATGACAAATCTAAACCCTTTTCAGTGGATGCAGATAACATAATAATATAAGCTTCCACACCTTGGAATAATGATTGGCTCGCTGAGGTGAAAGAGATAACTGCTTCGGAATTTGCCTGTGTCAATCCCACAGATTCGGAGGCGAAGCTGATGGTTCGATCGGCACAGTTGATTGTTACATGATTTGCAGCCATCCAATCCATACCCAGAACGATGTCCATACTTCTCAAAGGCAAGCAAATAAATTTTACTACAAAATTTCTGTAACATCCCCTAATTAGCTAATTTAATTTATTTAAATTAGCAAAGAGGTTAAGATAATTCATTGGCTAAATCTAATATTTAGCACAACGGCTTATTATGAGTTGATTAATTAGCATAAATAATTAATGGTGCTTAAGTGCTAGGAATTTGACTAATATCATTAGATTCGGCCATGACTTGGTAAGATTAGAGGAATAAGTGACTGAAGGGTATTTTGGTCTTTGAACCCCTTTTTTTGATAGCCCAGCTGAACCCACACCCCACATCACACAGCACCGCCTCATTTTTAGAAATTCAGCAAAAGAGAGGGTTTGAGAGATAGAGAGAAAGAGCTGGCGAGAGGGAGAGAAGAAAAGAGAGGAAGAGAAATTCTGGATGCATGTCTGAAATGATTTCACCATCTTGATCCCTACATTCTCCTCTTCCAACTGATATAAAACTCATCATCAACATCTTCGTCCTCCCTCATTCACCATTTTCGATCCCCAAAGCTCCATAGAGCAAAAATGGAGTTTTAATGCTCCTAGTGGTTTGAATGTCATCCTAGAGCTAGAATAGAACATTGGGAGAAATCACTTTGCTGTTTGAAGTAATTTGGGAAGAAGGTCAGTAGCTCAAATTGCTGGATTCGAATTGGAGAGGGCGTGGAGTTTGTGAGAGTAAGAGGGACCGTTACGGAGCAAGTTCGTGTAAATTCGGTGTCGTTGAACTTCAAGCGTTTCAGAGTTCGCGTGATTATCATCACGTTAGATGAGTTCTATAACTCGCTATGGATGTTTTGGTGTCGAGTCTTATGTGTTCTTCTGAACCGATAAACTTCTGGAAACTGTTTTGTGAAAAATAGCGAAAAACCGTTTTATCGAAAAGTCGCTGTTTTATAATCGATTGAATTGATTTGATTATTGTGTGAATTGATTGATTGATTGTTTATCGCTTTCGCTGGACTGGATAATTGATTGTTAAGTTAGGATAGAGATCGGAACGAGATTGGAATCGAAACGGAATGGAATTTACAAGAAATCAGCAAGTTTTGGGCTACTGTCAGTTACGCACGGATCGTGCCCCCGTGGCACGGATCGTGCGTAACCTAAGCAAACCCCTTTTTTAAAATTTTAGGACACGCACGGGCCGTGCGTCTATGGAGCACGAATCGTGCGTTATGTCCAGTTTGATAATGACCAAGTGCGTAAGACACGCACGGGTCGTGCGCCCAAGGAGCACGAACCGTGCGTGGGCTTTTGTTGCCCTCTTTGAAAATACACCTTAGTCCATTCCACATGATTCCAATTCCTTTCTAATCAATTCCCGATGGTTCCCCAATGATAGAAATGTGTTATTATCATGGAATTAGGTCTGTTTGAAAGAAACCTCATGAGTTCTAAAAGTTAAGAAAAACCGTACATTAGTAAAACGTGAGTGTACACATGTTAAGTTATGCAAGTCAAGACAAGATGAAAGAATGTAAATCAATACAAGTCAAGTTACTTTCCCTTGAGGAAAGGTAGATGGTATACATGTAATAATATGTGTATATCTAGGGTGACGACCCTAAGGATTAGCATACTAGGGGAGGGGAAGTCATGAGCCCCAAAACCTAGGCCCCATGAGGTTTGCCCACTAGTGATTAGTGGATTGGGTTCACCGAAAGCCAGAAAGAATCACCTCTTAAGGTGGCTCGAGGTGTTGTGCTAAGTTAGAGAAAAGATAAGACATGTTATGTAGTCGCTTATTAGGGCTACATCAAGAAAGAAAGATAATAACGCGTAGTCGCTTATTAGGGCTACAAGTTACAAGAAATAAAATATATGTCCACGTGGTCGCTTATTAGGGCCATGAGTTCAAGTTAAAAGTTAATGAACCGCTAGAGTTAGTAAGGGGTCTCGATAGGACTCACTGAGATAATGTTTATCTCACCCTTCATATATTGTGGGTTTTTTCAGAGAAACAGGGAAAAGCAAAGGCGAAGAAGCACGGTTAGCCGGTGCGACTCATGGAGTCATGGGAGATTTGATTTCCTGCTTTGTCCTTTGTACTTTTGTAGTTTATGTTATCGGTTGTATGACTATCATTGTATAAGTTGTAAAATCGTTTCCGCTACTTTATGTTTTGAGTATTGAACACCAGGATTGTATGAGTCTTAAGTTGTGAAACTTAAGCCTTTTCAGGAAGTTAATGAGGTTTAGAGAACCATTTGATATTTATTATCAAAATTTTTAGTTCGTGTTCAATATTCATTAACAGGAAGTTACTCTGATGTATGCCATTTAGTGCATTTCGGTAATTCTACATGTAAGAAATTATCGGGGTGTTACATTATGGTATCAGAGCAATTCGACCTAGTCGGGTTTAGATGGTTAGGGTGGTTTTGTCCCTCGAGTAATTTTGCTGTTTCGCTTCTTATGATGCTAAGAGACATTGAGACTGATCAACTTAATACTTGGTGTATCATTTGCAGAATTATGCCAGGAGGATCGAGGAATAACCCACCAATTGATCCACATTCCGGATGGATGCAGAATATGATCGAAAGGCAACAAAAGATGATGGAAGATATGCTACTTATGCAGCAGAATGCTCAAGCTCAGCCCCAACAAGTTCCTGAGCCTCAAGTTGACCCAAGGCGGGTCTTCTCTGAATTTCTGAAAATGAAACCTTCCGAGTTCAGAGGAGGACCGGATGTCATGGAAGCCCAGCATTGGCTGGATGACATAGAGAAGATTTTTCTGACTACGCAAGTTACTGATGAGGAAAAGCCGAGGTTGGCATCCCATATGCTGAAGGGGGAAGCCAACAACTGGTGGACTAATGCCAAGGCCATGATGGAAACTATAGGTACTCCCCAGACATGGGAGAATTTCCGGCAGACGTTTCTGGAGCAGTTCTTCCCAAATGCTATGAGGTTTGACAAGGAGAACGAGTTCTTAGCTCTTACTCAAGGAGGTTTGACTGTGGGCCAATACACGGCCAAATTTGAGGAACTTTACCAATTCTTCGGTTTGGCTGGTACAAGTATGGGCTGAGAGAAGACATTGCACAGAGCCTAAGTTCCTTCGGGTATAACAACTATGCAGCCATGGTTCAACAGGCTTACATTGTTGAGAATGATTTGAAGAGGTTATATGCAAGCCGAAAGGCGATCGGTCAGAATAGGAAGAATGTTGGACCATCCAATAATCAGATGGGTCCCAGGCACAACTCCAACAAAGGGAAGCAAGTTCAATCATCTAATTCCCCAAAATTCAGTACATGTTCCAACTGTGGAAAGTACCACCAGGGCAAGTGTCAACTGGGATCAAACCAGTGTTATTACTGCAAGAAAGAGGGTCATTATGCTCATGAATGCCCAGCAAAGAAGAGGAACTAGGAGGATAGCCCTGCTACTGCAACTCATGGGAGAGTCTACACTTTGGACGCTCACCTGTTAAGGGGTACGGGATCTCTTTTCTATAACTCCGTTAGTATTTTATATGATTCGGGTGCGACTCATTGTTTTATATCTCAAGATTGTGTCGATCAATTGGGATTGGCTTTAACTCTGTTGCCTCAACCAATCTCCATAAAAACTGCTGCCGAGGATATTATTCAGACCCAAGCATTATGTGAAAACTGTCTTCTATCCATCGGAGACAGAAATTTTGTGGTAGACTTTATTTGCTTACCAATGAAGGGTATGGACATTGTCCTAGGTATGAGTTGGATGACTGCCAATCAAGTAACTATTGACTGTTTTCATCGAACTATCGGTTTCGCCTCCGAAACAGTGGAGCTACAACCGACCAATTCAGAAGCCATCATCTCATTCACTTCCGCAAGTCAGTGTCTATTCCAAGGTGCGGAAGCTTATGTCATGATGTTGTCTGCATCTGTGGAGACATGTTTAGATCTATCTTCTACACAAGTCGTTAATGAATTCCTTGATGTGTTTCCCGATGAAGTTTCTTCATTACCTCCGGATCGTGAGGTGGAGTTCTCTATAGAGTTGGTTCCGGGCACTGGGCCAATTTCTATAGCTCCGTATAGAATGTCTCCGTTAGAGTTGAAAGATTTGAAAACCCAATTGGAAGAGTTGATTTCCAAACAGTTTATTCGACCGAGTGCCTCACCTTGGGGTGCTCCAGTGTTACTTGTCAAGAAGGAGGTTGTGTATTGATTACCGTCAGTTGAATAAGGTGAGTATTAAGAACAAGTACCCTCTACCGAGAATTGATGATTTGCTAGACCAATTAAGGGGAGCTTCAGTATTTTCAAAGATTGATTTAAGGTCTGGCTATCACCAAATCAGAGTTCGAACTTTGGACATTCCGAAGACCGCCTTCCGTACGACGTATGGACACTACGAGTTTGTAGTGATGCCCTTCGGTTTGACTAATGCTCCGGCTATATTCATGGATTATATGAATCGGATTTTTAACCCTTATCTAGATTAGTTTGTCGTGGTATTCATTGATGATATCTTGGTGTACTCTAAGACAATTGAAGAGCATGTGCAGCATCTCCGAATTGTTCTGGACGTACTTAAGGAGAAGAAGTTGTATGGTAAGCCATCCAAGTGTGATTTCTGGATGCCTGAAGTAAAGTTTCTGGGCCATGTGATATCCCAATCCGGTGTTGCAGTGGACCCCAGTAAGATTGAAGCTATAATAGACTGGGGACAACCATCTACAGTCACTGAAGTCAGAAGTTTCTTGGGATTAGCTGGGTATTATCGGAGATTCATTCAAGGATTTTCCCAGCTGGTTCTTCCACTCACCCGGTTAACTCGCAAGGGTCAGCCGTTTGTGTCGGACTCAGACTGTGGTGATTGTTTTGCAGAATTGAAGAATCGTTTGACTTCTGTACCTGTCCTGATTCTTCCAGATACGTCCATAGGATTCCAGATCTATTGTGACGCCTCTGGTAAAGGTTTAGGATGTGTCCTTATGCAGAACCAGCAAGTAGCTGCTTATGCCTCCAGGCAGCTGAAGCCGCATGAAGAGAATTACCCGACTCACGACTTGGAGTTGGCGGCAATTGTGTTTGCCCTAAAGATTTGGAGACATTATCTGTTTGGGTCTCGTTTCGAAGTCTTTAGTGACCACAAGAGCCTTAAGTACTTATTTGACCAGAAGGAGCTGAACAATAGGCAGAGGAGGTGGGTGGAGTTTCTGAAAGATTATGAGTTTGAATTGAAGTACCATCCGAGGAAGGCTAATGTTGTGGCCGATGCTTTGAGCAGAAAGTCCATCCACACTGCAGAGTTGATGATTCATGAGATGGCATTGTTGAAATCTTTTAGAGACCTCAATTTGAAAGTGAAGCCGAGGAGGAACAGGTTGGTTTTGAGCCATATTCAGATTTCGAGTTCCTTGAGAAATCTGATTCGCTCAGCCCAAAAGGTTGATTTAGAGCTGCAAGCGCAGAAGAGGTTGCCGAATTACACCGAAGATGGTGATGGTGTGATTTTCTTTGATGGTAGAATCTGTGTGCCGAATGATGAGAATATTAAGAGGCAGATTTTAGAAGAGGCTCATAAGAGTCAGTTCTCAATACATCCTGGGTCCACCATGATAATTCGAGATTTGAAGCAGTTGTATTGGTGGCCGGGTATGAAAGTGGAAGTTGCAGAGTTTGTGTGTCGATGCTTGACTTGTCAAAGGGTCAAGATAGAGCACCAGAAGCCAGGTGGTCAGTTACAGCCGTTGAATGTACCAGAATGGAAATGGGAGAGCATTTCAATGGATTTCGTCATGGGGTTACCACGGTCCCAAGCCGGAAAGGATTCTATTTGGGTAGTGGTGGACCACTTGACCAAGTCGCCCATTTTATTCCGGTGCGTTCGAATCACAAGGTTGCTAGGTTAGCAGAGGAATATCTCAAGAATATTGTGAAGTCGCATGGAATTCCTACAAGCATCATCTGTGACCGTGATCCCAAGTTCACATCACGATTCTGGAGAGCACTGAATATGGCGTTGGGAACAACAGTGTGTGCTAGCACCACTTACCACCCACAGACAGATGGACAGACTGAGAGAACAATTCAGACATTGGAGGATATGTTGAGAGCATGTGTACTTGACATTGGAGGCCGATGGGAGGATCATCTTCCATTGGTGGAATTTTCGTACAACAACAGTTACCATTCTAGTATCGGAATGGCACCATACGAGGCATTGTATGGGAGGAAGTGTAGGACACCACTGTGTTGGTGGGACGTAGGTGAGCAGAGATTGTTGGGACCGGATTTAGTTCGTGAGACTACGGAGAAGATCCGTCAGATCAGAGAAAGAATGAAGACAGCTCAGAGTCGGCAAAAGAGTTACGCCGACAAAAGAAGAAGGCCATTAGAGTTTGAAGAAGGAGATCATGTATTTCTGAGGTTATCTCCAACCATTGGTACTGGTATTGCAGTGCGAGCGAAGAAGCTCAGTCCTCGATATATTGGAGCCTTCCAAATTATCGAACGAGTTGGGCCAGTTGCATATCACATTGCCTTACCTCCAGCATTGTCTAGATTGCATGACGTGTTTCATGTATCGCAGTTGAGAGAGTATATCCCCGATCCGAATCAACCGTTGAGTTATGAGACGATTGACATCAGACCGGACTTATGTTATCAGCCTACTCCAGTCAGGATCATCGAACGTGGCGAGAAAGAGCTCCGGTCGAGATTAATTCCTATTGTCAACGTACTTTGGGACGGTGCCTCACCCGACGGAGCGACATGGGAAGTAGAGGAGAACATGCGGGTGAAATATCCACATCTTTTCGATTGAGGTACGTTTTGTTCAATTTTGATGACACAATTTTTAAAAGTTGGGGTGATTGTAACATCCCCTAATTAGCTAATTTAATTTATTTAAATTAGCAAAGAGGTTAAGATAATTCATTGGCTAAATCTAATATTTAGCACAAAGGCTTATTATGAGTTGATTAATTAGCATAAATAATTAACAGTGCTTAAGTGCAAGGAATTTGACTAAGATCATTAGATTAGGCCATGTTTTGGTAAGATTGGAGGAATAAGTGACAAAAGGGCATTTTGGTCTTTGCACCCCTTTATTTGATAGCCCAGCTGAACCCACACCCCACATCAACCAGCACCACCTCATTTTCAAAAATTCAGCAAAAGAGAGGGTTTGAGAGATAGAGAGAAAGAGCTGGCTAGAGGGAGAAAAGAAAAGAGAGGAAGAGAAATTCTGGATGCATGTATGAAATGATTTCACCATCTTGATCCCTACATTCTCCTCTTCCAACTGATATAAAACTCATCATCAACATCTTCCTCCTCCCTCATTCACCATTTTCGATCCCCAAAGCTCCATAGAGCAAAAATGGAGTTTTAATGCTCCTAGTGGTTTGCATGTCATCCTAGAGCTAGAATAGAACATTGGGAGAATTCACTTTGCTGTTTGAAGTAATTTGGGAAGAAGGTCAGTAGCTCAAATTGCAGGATTCGAATTGGAGAGGGCGTGGAGTTCGTGAGAGCAAGAGGGACCGTTACGAAGCAAATTCGGTGTCGTTGAACTTCAAGCGTTTCAGAGTTCGCGTGATTATCATCACGTTAGGTGAGTTCTATAACTCGCTAGGGATGTTTTGGTGTCAAGTCTTATGTGTTCTTCTGAACCGATAAACTTCTGGAAACTATTTTGTGAAAAATAGCGAAAAACTGTTTTATCGAAAAGTCGTTGTTTTATAATCGATTGAATTGATTTGATTATTGTGTGAATTGATTGATAGATTGTTTATCGCTTTCGCTGGACTAGATAATTGATTGTTAAGTTAGGATATTGATCGGAACGAGATTGGAATCGAAATGGAATGGAAGTTACAAGAAATCAGCAAGTTTTGGGCTACTGTCAGTTACGCACGGATCGTGCCCCTGTGGCACGGATCGTGCGTAACCTTCGCAAACCCCTGTTTTAAAATTTTAGGACACGCACGGGTCGTGCATCTATGGAGCACAAATCGTGTGTTATGTCCAGTTTCAAAATGACCAAGTGCGTAAGACACGCACGGGTCGTGCGCCCCAGGAGCACGAATCGTGCGTGGGCTTCTGTTGCCCACTTTGAAAATACACCTTAGTCCATTCCAAATGATTCCAATTCCTTTCTAATCAATTCCCCATGGTTCCCCAATGATAGAAATGTGTTATTATCATGAATTAGGTATGTTTGAAAGAAACCTCATGTGTTATAAAAGTTAAGAAAAACCGTACATTAGTAAAACGCGAGTGTACACATGTTAAGTTATGCAAGTCAAGACAAGATGAAAGATTGTAAATCAATACAAGTCAAGTTACTTTCCCTTGAGGAAAGGTAGATGGTATACATGTAATAATTTGTGTATATCTAGGGTGACTGCCCTAAGGATTAGCATACTAGGGGAGGGGAAGTCATGAGCCCCAAAATCTAGGCCCCATGAGGTTTGCCCACTAGTGATTAGTGGAATGGGTTCACCGGAAGCCAGAAAGAATCACCGCTTATTGTGGCTCGAGGTGTTGTGCTAAGTTAAAGAAAAGATAAAACATGTTATGTAGTCGCTTATTAGGGCTACATCAAGAAAGAAAGATAATAACGCGTAGTCGCTTATTAGGGCTACAAGTTACAAGAAATAAAATATATGTCCACGTGGTCGCTTATTAGGGCCATTAGTTCAAGTTAAAAGTTAATGAACCGCTAGAGTTAGTAAGGGGTCTCGATAGGACTCACTGAGATAATGTTTATCTCACCCTTCATATATTGTGGGTTTTTTTCAGAGAAGCAGGGAAAAGCAAAGGCGAAGAAGCACGGTTAGCCGGTGCGACTCATGGAGTCATGGGAGATTTGATTTCCTGCTTAGTCCTTTGTACTTTTCTAGTTTATGTTATCGATTGTATGACTATCATTGTATAAGTTGTAAAATCGTTTCCGCTGCTTTATGTTTTGAGTATTGAACACCAGGATTGTATGAGTCTTAAGTTGTGAAACTTAAGCCTTTTCAGGAAGTTAATGAGGTTCAGAGAACCATTTGATATTTATTATCGAAATTTCTAGTTCGTGTTCAATATTCATTAACAGGAAGTTACTCTGATGTATGCCATTTAGTGCATTTCGGTAATTCTACATGTTAGAAATTATCGGGGTGTTACAATTCCTGTCCCCTATGACAAGTAGACAATTTTCACACAATGATTGGGTCTGGACCCGACCCTTGGCAATAGTTATAATGGTTATCGGCTTGGATAGCTCCGACAATGCTAATCCCAACCGATCTACACATGCTTGTGCTATAAAACAATGGGTTGCACCGGAATCATATAATATATTGACTGAGTTATTGAAAAGAGATCCCGTACCCCTCAGTAAGCTGTCATTATGAGTGATGGTCCGAGCATCCAAAGTGTTGATTCGCCCCTGCTTAGGAGCATTTGGTGCTTCTTGGAAACTCTTCTTTGTTAGGCACTCATTTGCATAGTGGCCCTCTTCCATGCAGACATACCACCGATTAGATCTTTGTGAACAATCGCCACGGTGATACCTTCCGCACTTCTGACAATTTCTAAACTTCATTTGATCGGTCGTTTGCACCTGTTTCCCTTTATAATTGCTTCCCTTTCCTAAGTCATGTTTGGGACCAATCTGAGAGCTAGAAGGCCCAGTGTTCCTCTTATTATGATGGAACGCCTTTCTGCTTGCATACAATCTTGTCAAATCATTTTCGGCAATATAGGCTTGTTGTACCATGGCTGCATAGTTGCTTCTCGGAAAAGAACTTAGACTTTGTGCAATATCGTCTCTCAGCCCATACTTGTATCTGTCAGTTTTCCATCGGTCATTGGGAGCATACCCAGCTAAACCGAAGAATTGATACAACTCTTCAAATTTAGCCGTGTATTGGCCCACAGTCAATCCTCCTTGTGTGAGAGCTAGAAACTCATTCTCTTTATCGAACCTCATAGCAGCGGGAAAGAGTTGTTCCAGAAAGGCTCTTCTGAAGTTCTCCCAAGTCTGGGGAGTTTCCATGGTCTCCATCATGGCTCTAGCATTAGTCCACCAGTTATTGGCCTCTCCCTTCAGCATATGGGATGCCAATCTCAGCTTATCATCATCTGTCACTTGCAATGTGAGAAAAATCTTTTCAGTGTCATCCAACCATTGTTGTGCTTTCATGACATCAGGCCCACCTCTAAACTCGGAGGGTTTCATCTTCAAGAATTCTGTGAAGACCCTTCTTGGGTTCAATTGTGGCTCATGAGCTTGTTGCTGCTGAGCATTTTGCTGCTGTGTCAGTTGTTGCTGACGCATAAGCATCATATCATGCATCATTTTCTGTTGGTTCTCAATAACATTTTGCATCCTTTCGAAATGCGGATCAGCAGGGGGTGGATCTCCTCTACCTCTTCTGGCCATGATTCTGCGAAATATACACAAAGTATTAAGTTGATCAAGCTCAATGTCTAATAGCATACTAAGAAGAATCATAACTAAAGGAAGTAAAAGACTCTAACATCTACGTCCGACTAGGTCGAACCGCTCTGATACCAACTGTAACACCCCGTCATTTTTATTTAGTAAAAGTACCCAAGTGTACCATCCCTAGAACAAAGTATTAAGTTGTATCTTTTTTTAATATTGTTGGAACTAAAAAATGTTAGGCATAGGCGTTTTTTTCCCTTCTCTACAAGACTACAACAATACTCTCTCAAATTAGGTGAAACAATTCTCTCTCTCTTTTCTTTCCAAAATCCTGCCATCCTAATTCTTGTGTGGAGCATGAAGTGTGTGCAATTTAAAAATGTGTGCTTTATTACTTGTTTTCATCCTATAAGCAACATTGGATTTTACAAAATCCTACGAGTAACATAGTTATTATCTTCAGAAGTCATATTTGCCCTATTTCTATATTTTTATAATATGGTTGAAACTTAAAAATGTTAGACATAGGCATTTTCTTTCCCTTCTCTACAACACTACAAAAATATTCTCTCAAATTAGGTGAAATAATTCCCTCTCTTTTGTTTTCCAAATCCTGCCATCCTAACTCTCGTGTGGAGCGCATGAAGTGTGTGCAATTTAACAATGTGTGCTTTATTAGTTGTTTTCATCCTATAAGCAACATTTTTTTACAAAATCCTATTAGCAAAATAGTTATTAACCTCAGATGTCATATTGGCCCTACTTGTATCTTTATTTAATATTGTTGAAACTAAAAAATGTTAGGCAAAGGCATTTTTTCCCCTTCTCTACAAGACTACAACAATATTCTCTCAAATTAGGTGAAACAATTCTCTCTCTCTTTTTTTTCCCAAATCCTGCCATCCTAACTCTCGTGTGGAGCATGAAGTGTGTGCAATTTACCAATGTGACGTTTATTACTTGTTTTCATCCTATAAGAAAAAAAATTTTTTACAAAATCCTATGAGCAACATAGTTATTATCTTCAGAAGTCATAATGGCCCTATTTCTATGTTTTTATAATATGGTTGAAACTTAAAAATGTTAGACATAGGAATTTTCATTCCCTTCTCTACAAAACTACAACAATATTCATTCAAATTAGGTGAAAGAAATCTCTCTCTATTCTTTCCCAAATCCTGCCATCCTATCTCTCTTGTGGAGCACGAAGTGTGTGTAATTTAACAATGTGAGCTTTATTACTTGTTTTCGTCCTATAAACAACATTTTTTTTACAAAATCCTATAAGCAACATAGTTATTAACCTCAGATGTCATATTGGCCCTATTTCTATCTTTTTTTAGTATTGTTGAAACTAAAAAATGGTAGACATACGCATTTTAAGTCCCTTCTCTACAAGACTACAACAATATTCTCTCAAATTAGGTGAAACAATTCTCTCTCTCTTTTCTTTCCAAAATCCTGCCATCCTAATTCTCGTGTGGAGCATGAAGTGTGTGCAATATAAAAATGTGTGCTTCATTACTTGTTTTCATCCTATAAGCAACATTGTTTTTTACAAAATCCTATGAGTAACAAAGTTATTATCTTCGGAAGTCATATTTGCCCTATTTCTATATTTTTATAATATGGTTGAAACTTAAAAATGTTAGACATAGGCATTTTCTTTCCCTTCTCTACAAGACTACAACAATATTCTATCAAATTAGGTGAAATATTCCGCTCTCTTTTCTTTTCCAAATCCTTCCATCCTAACTCTTGTGTGGAGCGCACGAAGTGTGTGCAATTTAACAATGTGTGCTTTATTACTTGTTTTCATCCTATAAGCAACATTTTTTTTTTCAAAATCTTATGAGCAACATAGTTATCAACCTCAGATGTCATATTGGCCCTATTTCTATCTTTTTGTAATATTCTTGAAACTAAAAAATGTTACGCATAGGCATTTGCTTTCCTTTCTCCTCAAGACTACAACAATATTCACTCAAATTAGGTGAAACAATTCTCTCTCTCTTCTTTCCCAAATCCTGCCATCCTAACTCTCGTGTGGAGCATGAAGTGTATGCAACTTAAAAATGTGTTCTTTATTACTTGTTTTCATCTTATAACAACATTTTCTTTACACAATCCTAAGAGCAAAATAGTTATTATCTTCAGATGTCATACTCGCCCCTATTTCTATCTTTTTATAATATTGTTGAAACTTAAAAATGTTAGGCATAGTAATTTTCATTCCCATCTCTACAAGACTGCAACAATATTCTCTCAAATTTGGTGAAAGAACTCTCTCTCTTTTCTTTCCCAAATCCTGCCATCCTAACTCTCGCGTGGAGCATGAAGTGTGTGCAATTTAACAATGTGTGCTTTATTACTTGTTTTCATCCTAAAAGCAACATTTTTTTTACAAAATCCTATAAGCAACATAGTTATTATCCTCAGATGTCATATTGGCCCTATTTCTATGTTTTTATAATATGGTTGAAACTTAAAAATGTTAGACATAGGAATTTTCATTCCCTTCTCTACAAAACTACAACAATATTCTCTCAAATTAGGTGAAAGAATTCTCTCTCTTTTCTTTCCCAAATCCTACCATCCTAACTCTTGTGTGGAGCATGAAGTGTGTGCAATTTTACAATGTGTGCTTTATTACTTCTTTTCATCCTATAAACCACATCTTTTTTACAAAATCCTATGAGCAACATAGTTATTATCCTTAGATGTCATATTGCCCCTATTTCTATCTTTTTATAACATTGTTGAAACTTAAATAAGTTAGCCATAGGCATTTTCTTTCCCATTTCAACAAGACTGCAACAATATTCTCTCAAATTAGGTGAGAGAATTCTCTCTCTTTTCTTTCCCAAATCCTGCCATACTAACTCTTGTGTGGAGCATGAAGTGTGTGCAATTTAACAATGTGTGCCTTATTACTTGTTTTCATCCTATAAGCAACATTGTTTTTACAAATTCCTGTGAGCAACATAGTTATTATCCTCAGATGTCATATTGGCCCTATTTCTGTTTTTTTATAATATTGTTGAAACTTAAAAATGTTAGGCATAAGCATTTTCTTTCCATTCTCTACAAGACGACACGAATATTCTCTCAAATTAGGTGAAACAATTCTCTCTCTCTTTTCTTTCCAAAATCCTGCCATCCTAATTCTCGTGTGGAGCATGAAGTGTGTGCAATATAAAAATGTGTGCTTCATTACTTGTTTTCATCCTATAAGCAACATTGTTTTTTACAAAATCCTATGAGTAACAAAGTTATTATCTTCGGAAGTCATATTTGCCCTATTTCTATATTTTTATAATATGGTTGAAACTTAAAAATGTTAGACATAGGCATTTTCTTTCCCTTCTCTACAAGACTACAACAATATTCTATCAAATTAGGTGAAATATTCCGCTCTCTTTTCTTTTCCAAATCCTTCCATCCTAACTCTTGTGTGGAGCGCACGAAGTGTGTGCAATTTAACAATGTGTGCTTTATTACTTGTTTTCATCCTATAAGCAACATTTTTTTTTTCAAAATCTTATGAGCAACATAGTTATCAACCTCAGATGTCATATTGGCCCTATTTCTATCTTTTTGTAATATTCTTGAAACTAAAAAATGTTACGCATAGGCATTTGCTTTCCTTTCTCCTCAAGACTACAACAATATTCACTCAAATTAGGTGAAACAATTCTCTCTCTCTTCTTTCCCAAATCCTGCCATCCTAACTCTCGTGTGGAGCATGAAGTGTATGCAACTTAAAAATGTGTTCTTTATTACTTGTTTTCATCTTATAACAACATTTTCTTTACACAATCCTAAGAGCAAAATAGTTATTATCTTCAGATGTCATACTCACCCCTATTTCTATCTTTTTATAATATTGTTGAAACTTAAAAATGTTAGGCATAGTAATTTTCATTCCCATCTCTACAAGACTGCAACAATATTCTCTCAAATTTGGTGAAAGAACTCTCTCTCTTTTCTTTCCCAAATCCTGCCATCCTAACTCTCGTGTGGAGCATGAAGTGTGTGCAATTTAACAATGTGTGCTTTATTACTTGTTTTCATCCTAAAAGCAACATTTTTTTTACAAAATCCTATAAGCAACATAGTTATTATCCTCAGATGTCATATTGGCCCTATTTCTATGTTTTTATAATATGGTTGAAACTTAAAAATGTTAGACATAGGAATTTTCATTCCCTTCTCTACAAAACTACAACAATATTCTCTCAAATTAGGTGAAAGAATTCTCTCTCTTTTCTTTCCCAAATCCTACCATCCTAACTCTTGTGTGGAGCATGAAGTGTGTGCAATTTTACAATGTGTGCTTTATTACTTCTTTTCATCCTATAAACCACATCTTTTTTACAAAATCCTATGAGCAACATAGTTATTATCCTTAGATGTCATATTGCCCCTATTTCTATCTTTTTATAACATTGTTGAAACTTAAATAAGTTAGCCATAGGCATTTTCTTTCCCATTTCAACAAGACTGCAACAATATTCTCTCAAATTAGGTGAGAGAATTCTCTCTCTTTTCTTTCCCAAATCCTGCCATACTAACTCTTGTGTGGAGCATGAAGTGTGTGCAATTTAACAATGTGTGCCTTATTACTTGTTTTCATCCTATAAGCAACATTGTTTTTACAAATTCCTGTGAGCAACATAGTTATTATCCTCAGATGTCATATTGGCCCTATTTCTGTTTTTTTATAATATTGTTGAAACTTAAAAATGTTAGGCATAAGCATTTTCTTTCCATTCTCTACAAGACGACACGAATATTCTCTCAAATTAGGTGAAACAATTCTCTCTCTCTTTTCTTTCCAAAATCCTGCCATCCTAATTCTCGTGTGGAGCATGAAGTGTGTGCAATATAAAAATGTGTGCTTCATTACTTGTTTTCATCCTATAAGCAACATTGTTTTTTACAAAATCCTATGAGTAACAAAGTTATTATCTTCGGAAGTCATATTTGCCCTATTTCTATATTTTTATAATATGGTTGAAACTTAAAAATGTTAGACATAGGCATTTTCTTTCCCTTCTCTACAAGACTACAACAATATTCTATCAAATTAGGTGAAATATTCCGCTCTCTTTTCTTTTCCAAATCCTTCCATCCTAACTCTTGTGTGGAGCGCACGAAGTGTGTGCAATTTAACAATGTGTGCTTTATTACTTGTTTTCATCCTATAAGCAACATTTTTTTTTTCAAAATCTTATGAGCAACATAGTTATTAACCTCAGATGTCATATTGGCCCTATTTCTATCTTTTTGTAATATTCTTGAAACTAAAAAATGTTACGCATAGGCATTTGCTTTCCTTTCTCCTCAAGACTACAACAATATTCACTCAAATTAGGTGAAACAATTCTCTCTCTCTTCTTTCCCAAATCCTGCCATCCTAACTCTCGTGTGGAGCATGAAGTGTATGCAACTTAAAAATGTGTTCTTTATTACTTGTTTTCATCTTATAACAACATTTTCTTTACACAATCCTAAGAGCAAAATAGTTATTATCTTCAGATGTCATACTCGCCCCTATTTCTATCTTTTTATAATATTGTTGAAACTTAAAAATGTTAGGCATAGTCATTTTCATTCCCATCTCTACAAGACTGCAACAATATTCTCTCAAATTTGGTGAAAGAACTCTCTCTCTTTTCTTTCCCAAATCCTGCCATCCTAACTCTCGTGTGGAGCATGAAGTGTGTGCAATTTAACAATGTGTGCTTTATTACTTGTTTTCATCCTAAAAGCAACATTTTTTTTACAAAATCCTATAAGCAACATAGTTATTATCCTCAGATGTCATATTGGCCCTATTTCTATGTTTTTATAATATGGTTGAAACTTAAAAATGTTAGACATAGGAATTTTCATTCCCTTCTCTACAAAACTACAACAATATTCTCTCAAATTAGGTGAAAGAATTCTCTCTCTTTTCTTTCCCAAATCCTACCATCCTAACTCTTGTGTGGAGCATGAAGTGTGTGCAATTTTACAATGTGTGCTTTATTACTTCTAATTTTCATCCTATAAACCACTTCTTTTTTACAAAATCCTATGAGCAACATAGTTATTATCCTTAGATGTCATATTGCCCCTATTTCTATCTTTCTATAACATTGTTGAAACTTAAATAAGTTAGCCATAGGCATTTTCTTTCCCATTTCAACAAGACTGCAACAATATTCTCTCAAATTAGGTGAGAGAATTCTCTCTCTTTTCTTTCCCAAATCCTGCCATACTAACTCTTGTGTGGAGCGTGAAGTGTGTGCAATTTAACAATGTGTGCCTTATTACTTGTTTTCATCCTATAAGCAACATTGTTGTTACAAATTCCTGTGAGCAACATAGTTATTATCCTCAGATGTCATATTGGCCCTATTTCTGTTTTTTTATAATATTGTTGAAACTTAAAAATGTTAGGCATAAGCATTTTCTTTCCATTCTCTACAAGACGACACGAATATTCTCTCAAATTCGGTGAAAGAATTCTCTCTCTTATCTTTCCTAAATCCTGCCATCCTAACTCTCGTGTGGAGCATGAAGTGTGTGCAATTTAACTGTGTGTGCTTTATTACTTGTTTTCATCCTATAAGCAACATTTTTTTTTACAAAATCCTATGAGTAACAAAGTTAGTATCTTCAGAAGTCATATTGGCTCTATTTCTATCTTTTTATAATATGGTTGAAACTTAAAAATGTTAGACATAGGCATTTTCATTCCCTTCTCTACAAGACGACAACAATTTTTTCTCAAATTAGGTGAAAGGATTATCTCTCTTTTCTTTCCCAAATCCTGCCATCCTAACTCTCGTGTGGAGCATGAAGGGTGTGCAATTTAACAATGTGTGCTTTATTACTTGTTTTCAACCTATAAGCAACAATTTTTTTACAAAATCCTATGAGTGACATAGTTATTATCTTCAGAAGTCATATTGGCACTATTTCTATCTTTTAATAATATGGTTGAAACTCAAAAATGTTGGACATAGGCATTTTCATTCCCTTCTCTACAAGACGACAACAATATTCTCTCAAATTAGCTGAAAGAATTATCTCTCTTTTCTTTGCCAAATCCTGCCATCCTAACTCTCGTGTGGAGCATGAAGGGTGTGCAATTTAACAATGTGTGCTTTATTACTTGTTTTCATCCTATAAGCAACATTTTTTTTACAAAATCCTATGAGTAACATAGTTATTATCTTCAGAAGTCATATTGGCCCTATTTCTATCTTTTTATAATGGCATAGGCATTTTCATTCCCTTCTCTAAAAGGCTACAACAATATTCTCCCAAATTAGGTCAAAGAATTCTCTCTTTTTTCTTTCCCAAATCCTGCCATCCTAACTCTCATGTGGAGCATGAAGTGTTTGCATTTTAACAATGTGTGCTTTATTACTTGTTTTCATCCTATAAGCAACATTTTTTTTTACAAAATCCTATAAGCAACATAGTTATTATCCTTAGATGTCATATTGGCCCTATTTCTATCTTTTAAGAATATTGTTGAAACTTAAAAAATTTTGCCATAGGACTTTTCTTTCTCATCTCTACAAGACTACAATATATTCTCTCAAATTAGGTGAAATAATTCTCTCTCTTTTCTTTCCCAAGTCCTGCCATCCTAACTCTCATGTGGAGCATGAAGTGTGTGCAATTTAAAAATGTGTGCTTTATTACTTGTTTTCATCCTATCAGCAACATTTTTTTATAAAAATCCTAAGAGTAACATAGTTATTATCTTCCGAAGTCATATTGGCCCTATTTCTATATTTTTATAATATGTTTGAAACTTAAAAATGTTAGACATAGGCATTTTATTTCGCTTCCCTGCAAGACTACAACAATATTCTCTCAAATTAGGTGAAAGAATTCTCTCTCTTTTCTTTCCCAAATCCCGCCATTCTAACTCTTGTGTGGAGCATGAAGTGTGTGCAATTTAACAATGTGTGCCTTATTACTTGTTTTCATCCTATAAGCAACATCGTTTTTACAAAATCCTATGAGCAACATAGTTATTATCCTCAGATTTCATATTGGCCCTATTTCTGTCTTTTTATAATATTGTTGAAACTTTAAAATGGTAGACATAGGCATTTTCATTCCCTTCTCTACAAGACTACCACAATATTCTCTCAAATTAGGTGAAAGAATTCTCTCTCTTTTCTTTCCCAATTCCTGCCATCCTAACTCTCGTGTGGAGCATAAAGTGTGTGCAATTTAACAATGTCTGCTTTATTACTTGTTTTCATCATATAAGCCACATTTGTTTTTACAAAATCCTATGAGCAACATTGTTATTATCTTCTGATGTCATATTGGCCCTATTTCTATCTTTTTATAATATTGTTGAAACTTAAAAATGGTAGGCATAGGCATTTTCTTTCCCATCTCAAATTAGGTAAAATACCTCTCTCTCTCTTTTCTTTCCCAAATCCTGCCATCCTAACTCTCGTGTGGAGCATGAAGTGTGTGCAACTAAATAATGTGTGCCTTATTACTTGATTTCATCCTATAAGCAAAATTGGTTTTACAAAATCCTATGAGTAACATAGTTATTATCCTCAGATGTTATATTGGCCCTATTTCTTTCTTTTTATAATATTGTTGAAACAAAAAAATGTTAGGCATAGGCATTTTTTTCCCTTGTCTACAAGAGTACAACAATATTCTCTCAAATTAGGAGAAACAATTCTCTCACTCTTTTCTTTCCCAAATCCTGCCATCCTAACTCTCGTGTGGAGCATGAAGTGTGTGCAATTTAAAAATGTGTGCTTTATTACTCGTTGTCATCCTATAAGCAACATTTTTTTTACAAAATTCTATGAGTAACATAGTTATTATCTTCAGAAGTCATATTGGCCATCTTTCTATCTTTTTATAATATGGTTGAAACTTAAAAAATGTTAGATATGGGAATTTTTTTCCCATCTCTACAAGACTACAACAATATTCTCTCAAATTAGGTGAAATAATTTTCTCTCTTTTGTTTTCCAAATCCTGCCATCCTAACTCTCGTGTGGAGCCCATGAAGTGTGTGCAATTTAACAATGTGTGCTTTATTACTTGTTTTCATCCTATAAGCAACATTTTTTTACAAAATCCTATAAGCAACATAGTTATTAACCTCAGATGTCATATTGGCCCTATTTCTATCTTTTTTTAATATTGTTGAAACTAAAAATATTAGCCATAGGCATTTTTTTCCCTTCTCTACAAGACTACAACAATATTCTTTCAAATTAGGTGAAACGATTCTCTCTCTCTTTTCTTTCCCAAATCCTGTCATCCTAACTCTCGTGTGGAGCATGAAGTGTGTGCAAATTAAAAATGTGTGCTTTATTACTTGCTTTCATCATATAACAACATTTTTTGACAAAATTCTAAAAGCAACATAGTTATTATCTTCAGATGTCATATTGGCCCTATTTCTATCTTTTTATAATATTGTTGAAACTTTAAAATGTTAGGCATAGGCATTTTCTTTCTCATCTCTACAAGACTACAACAATATTCTCTCAAAATAGTTGAAAGAATTCTCTCTCCTTTCTTTCCCGAATCCTGGCATCCTAACTCTCGTGTGGTGCATGAAGTGTGAGCAATTTAACAATGTGTGTTTTATTACTTGTTTTCATCCTATAAGCAACATTATTTTTACAAAATCCTAAGAGCAACATAGTTATTATCCTTAAATGTCATATTGCCCCTATTTCTATCTTTTTATAATATTATTGAAACTTAAAAATGGTAGGCATAGGCATTTCCTTTCCCATCTCTACAAGTCTGCAACCAAATTATCTCAAATTAGGTGAAAGAACTCTCTCTCTTTTCTTTCCCAAATCCTGCCATCCTAACTCTCGTGTGGAGCATGAAGTGTGTGCAATTTAACAATGTGTGCCTTATTACTTGTTTTCATCCTATAAGCAACATTGTTTTTACAAAATCCTATGAGTAACATAGTTATTATCTTCAGAAGTCATATTGCCCCTATTTCTACCTTTTTATAATATGGTTGAAACTTAAAAATGTTAGACATAGGCATTTTAGTTCCCTTCCCTACAAGATTACAACAATATTCTCTCAAATTAGGTTAAAGAATTCTCTCTCGTTTCTTTCCCAAATCCCGCCATTCTAACTCTTGTGTGGAGCATGAAGTGTGTGCAATTTAAAAATGTGTGCTTTATTACTTGTTTCCATCCTATAAGCAACATTTTTTTTTACAAAATTCTATGAGTAACATAGTTATTATCTTTAGAAGTCATATTGGCCATATTTCTATCTTTTTATAATATGGTTGAAACTTAAAAATGGTAGACATAGGCATTTTCATTCTCTTCTCTACAAGACTACAACAATATTCTCTCAAATTAGGTGAAAGAATTCTCTCTCTTTTCTTTCCCAAATCCTGCCATCCTAACTCTCGTGTGGAGCATGAAGTGTGTGCAATTTAACAATGCTTTATTACTTGTTTTCATCATATAAGCCACATTTGTTTTTACAAAATCCTATGAGCAACATTGTTATTATCTTCTGATGTCATATTGGCCCTATTTCTATCTTTTTATAATATTGTTGAAATTTAAAAATAGTAGGCATAGGCATTTTTTTTCCCATCTCTACAAGACTGCAACAAATTTCTCTCAAATTAGGTAAAAAAAACTCTCTCTCTTTTCTTTCCCAAATCCTGCCAGCCTAACTCTCGTGTGGAGCATGAAGTGTGTGCAAATTAAAAATGTGTGCTTTCTTACTTGTTTTCATCATAAAACAACATTTTTTTACAAAATTCTAAGAGCAACATTGTTATTATATTTCTATCTTTTTATAATTTTGTTGAAACTTAAAAATGTTAGGCATAGGCATTTTTTCCCCTTCTCTACAAGACTACAACAATATTCTCTCAAATTAGGTGAAACAACTCTCTCTCTCTTTTCTTTCCCAAATCCTGCCATCCTAACTCTCGTGTGGAGCATGAAGTGTGTGCAACTTAAAAATGTGAGCTTTATTACTTGTTTTCATTCTATAAGCAACATTTTTTTTTACAAAATCCTATAAGTACCATAGTTATTATCTTCAGAAGTCAAATTGGCCCTATTTCTATCTTTTTATAATATGGTTGAAACTTAAAAATGTTAGACATAGGCATTTTCATTCCCTTCTCTACAAGACTACAAAAATATTCTCTCAAATTAGGTGAAATAATTCTCTCTCTTTTCTTTTCCAAATCCTGCCATCCTAACTCTCGTGTGGAGCGCATGAAGTGTGTGCAATTTAACAATGTGTGCTTATTACTGTTTTCATCCTATAAGCAACATTTTTTTACAAAATCCTATAAGCAACATAGTTATTATCCTCAAATGTCATATTGGCCCTATTTCTATCTTTTTATAATATTGTTGAAACTAAGAAATGTTGGGCATAGGCATTTTTTTCCCTTCTCTTCAAGACTACAACAATATTCTCTCAAATTAGGTGAAACATTTCTCTCTCTCTTTTCTTTCCCAAATCATGCCATCCTAACTCTCGTGTGGAGCATGATGTGTGTGCAAATTAAAATGTGTGCTTTATTACTTGTTTTCATCATATAACATTTTTTTACAAAATTCCATGAGCAACATAGTTATTATCTTCAGATGTCATATTGGCCATATTTCTATCTTTTTATAATATTGCTGAAACTTAAAAATGTTAGGCCTAGGCATTTTCTTTCTCATCTCTACAAGACTGCAACATTATTCTCTCAAATTAGGTGAAAGAACTCTCTCTCTTTTCTTTCCCAAATCCTGCCATCCTAACTCTCGTGTGGAGCTCAAAGTGTGTGCAAATTAACAATGTGTGCTTTATTACTTGTTTTCATCCTAGAAGCAACATTTTTTTTTTACAAAATCCTATGAGTAACATAGTTATTATCTTCAGAAATCATATTGGCCTTATTTCTATCTTTTTATAATATGGGTGAAATTTAAAAATGTTAGACATGGGCATTTTCATTCCCTTCTCTACAAGACTACAACAATATTCTCTAAACTTAGGTGAAAGAATTCTCTCTCTTTTCTTTCCCAAATCCTGCCATCCTAACTCTCATGTGGCGCATGAAGTGTGTGCAATTTAACAATGTGTGCTTTATTACTTGTTTTCAACCTATAAGCAACATTATTTTTTACAAAATCCAATGAGCAACATAGTTATTATCCTTAGATGTCATATTGGCCCTATTTCTATCTTTTTATAATATTGTTGAAACTTAAAAATGTTAGCCATAGGCATTTTCTTTCTCATCTCTACAAGACTACAACATATTCTCTCCAATTAGGTGAAAGAATTCTCTCTCATTTCTTTCCCAAATCCTGCCATCCTAACTCTCGTGTGGAGCATGAAGTGTGTGCAATTTAACAATGTGTGCTTTATTACTTGTCTTCATCCTATAAGCAACAATTTTTTTACAAACTCCTATGAGCAACATAGTTATTATCTTCAGAAGTCATACTGGCCCTATTTCTACCTTTTAATAATATGGTTGAAACCTAAAAATGTTAGACATAGGCATTTTATTTCCCTTCCCTACAAGACTACAACAATATTCTCTCAAATTAGGTGAAAGAATTCACTCCCTTTTCTTTCCCAAATCCCGCCATCCTAACTCATGTGTGGAGCATGATGTGTGTGCAATTTAACAATGCGTGCTTTATTACTTGTTTTCATCCTATAAGCAACATCTTTTTTACAAAATCCTATAAGCAACATAGTTATTATCCTCAGATGTCATATTGGCCCTATTTCTCTCTTTTTATAATATTGTTTAAACTTAAAAATGGTAGGCATCGGCATTTTCTTTCCCTTCTCTACAAGACTGCAACAATATTCTCTCAAATTAGGTGAAAGAACTCCCTCTTTTCTTTCCCAAATCCTGCCATCCTAACTCTCGTGTGGAGCATGAAGTGTGTGCAATTTAATAATGTGTGCCTTATTACTTGTTTTCATCCTATAAGCAACGGTGTTTTAACAAAATCCTATGAGCAAGATAGTTCTTATCCTCAGATGTCATATTGGCCCTATTTCTATCTTTTTATAATATTGTTGAAACTTAAAAATGTTAGTCGTAGGCATTTTATTTCCCTTCTCTAAAAGACTATAATAATATTCTCTCAAATTACGTGAAAGAATTCTCTCTCTTTTCTTTCCCAAATCCCGCCATCCTAACTCTTGTGTGGAGCACGAAGCGTGTGCAATTTAACAATGTGTGCCTTATTACTTGTTTTCATCCTACAAGCAACATTGTTTTTACAAAATCCTATGAGCAACATAGTTATTATCCTCAGATGTCATATTGGCCCTATTTCTGTCTTTTTATAATATTGTTGAAACTTAAAAATGTTAGGCATAGGCATTTTCTTTCTCATCTCTACAAGACTACAACAATATTCTCTCAAATTAGGTGAAAGAATTCTCTCTCGTTTCTTTCCCAAGTCCTGGCATCCTAACTCTCGTGTGGAGCATGAAGTGCGAGCAATTTAACAATGTGTGTTTTATTACTTGTTTTCATCCTATAAGCAACATTTTTTTTACAAAAATCCTATGAGTAACATAGTTATTATATTCAGAAGTCATATTGGCCCTATTTCTATCTTTTTATAATATGGTTGAAACTTAAAAATGTTAGACATAGGCATTTTCTTTCCCTTCTCTACAAGACTACAACAATATTCTCTCAAATTAGGTGAAATAATTCTCTCGCTTTTCTTTTACAAATCCTGCCATCCTAACTCTCGCGTGGAGCGCATGAAGTGTGTGCAATTTAACAATGTGTGCTTTATTACTTGTTTTCATCCTATAAGCAACATTTTTTTACACAATCCAATGATCAACATAATTATTATATTCAGATGTCATATTGGCCCTATTTCTATCTTTTTTAATATTGTTGAAACTTAAAAATGTTAGGCATAGGCATTTTCTTTCCCTTCACTACAACACTACAACAATATTCTCTCAAATATGGTGAAATAATTCTCTCTCTTTTCTTTTCCAAATCCTGCCATCCTAGGTCTCGTGTCACTAGTGGAAAAAATTGATTTTACATCGGCAATTCAAATCGGATCAAAAACTAACAGATGTGGAAAAAAAGGCGGTGGCATTTTTGAAATTATGATTACATATTTCACATTGGTTGAGTGTTTAACCGATATTGAAAGGCTAATTTAGAATATTAATATCGGTTCTCATTGCAACTGATGTGGAAAACCCTTAATTTATATCGGGTCCGATTGCAACTGATATTGAAAACCCCAAATTTTTAATTAGCTCGCCCGATTTCTTTCTACTCTCACTCTCAACGAAAACCCCAACCCATCGCTGCAAGAAGACCCCAAGCCACCGCCGTTGCTGTTGCTGTTGCTGCGCCGTCGCTGTTGCTGCGCGATCGCCGTTACTGCGCCGTCGCTGGGAGCCAATGTTGCGCCATCGCTGGGAGCCATTGCCCAAAACCAGTGAGTTACCTCACCGCCGTGTCTTTTTCATTAGGTGAGACCCGTCTTGTTCAGTACTACGAATACCTCATCCTCGAAGGCGAAATCGTTCGCAAATGCCTCGCCCGCAAAGAAAACCAAGTTCCCATCCACTCTTTTCTTTCATTTTCAGAAATATCTGTAATCCTAATTTCAGATCAACTATAGTAACATCATGTAAACTTTTAGGTTAGATTTTGAGTCTAATTTCACATTTCAATCTAAAATTTTATGCATGGAAGACATCTCATTTTTAGTAATTGAAGGAACATCATTATTCAACCCCAAAATTTGGATATAATTGAAAGTGGAATGGGATGAAATGGTATAAAATTATCTTATCAGTTCATCCTAATGTTAATTGTTTAAATATCTTTTAGGATTTTAAAATTGACCGTAGATGGGAGATAGTAGCTAATTTCACTCCATAATCCAAACTGGGGAATGAAAATTGATGTCATTTTAAATTGTCAGTATTCCAATTAATGTGATAGGTAGTTCCAATATAAAGGACAGAATTCCAATATAAAGGTTAGCGTCCCCTCTCCCCCTCAAATATATGCTTAGATGATTTTAGTTACTTGAAAAATAATTAACCGAAAGTGAATTTATCTTTCTTGTATGTTCTCATATCTTTTGCTTGTATGTAGCTGATTGGTGTGGAACCAGTTGAGAGTCCAGTGCACTCAGGAGGAAAGCCTGGTGAGTTATAATCTCTTTTGTAGTAGTGTAGTGTTTGTTTTTTTAACTTTTCCTACTATCCATAAAATTCTTGCATCACAAGTTGATGTTTTATTTTTAGTTTTCTACTATTGATGTTCTGTTTATAGGTGTCATAAAGCCTTAAAGATCAAATGGAAGATATTTTTTTAAAGGGATATAGAAGACCTAATTTTTTTAGGAGAAACCATTTTAAATAGAAAAAATTGCTCATCCTGGTTTAATTGATCTTTTGGTCATGGATTGATATTGTAGCCAATTCCCTCAATGGGTTAAAGCATGTTTCTTCTTTACCTTACCATGTTAAAACTATTTGATTATTAAGCAACACCCCCGTTTGGAATATGGAATTAAATTGCATGGATCCTCTCAGTATCAGTCTGATAAGTTTTTAAATTGTCACCTATCTGAGAAAAAAAGGAAATCATTATAATGTCATTTCTTTCAATTAATGTTTCTAGTTCTACAGTGCAGGTCAATTAGTGGAGAAGAGATTTCTATTCTCATATTGTCTGGGAAATATATTCTTTCAATTAGTGGAGAAGACATTTCTATTATTTCAATTAATGTTTCTTGCAATAGCTAGATGCTTGTTGAAACTTGGAAGTTTAACGTGTGAATGGTTTGAGTGATGAGTGTGGTGTGGGTGTGTGAGGAAATCATTATAAGCTCCTAAAACCTTTCACCATATTTCAGAAGGATGTGGTATGACAACTTATGACTCCATGAGCTGTTTTTCTCGTACCAATATTATTTTTATGTCAGAGGCATAAGAAACTATGGATTTGGATTAGGTGTTTTTAGTTTTTCATTCCTTTGGTGCCCTTTAGGATATTTTTGGAGAAAGAAAGAAAAATGACATAAGATGAGAGAAAAAATTATAGAAGAGAGATAGACACTAAGTGGGTCGTAGAGGCACAGTGACTTTCCCGCCCTAAAGGCACTCAATCATTTCCTGACAAACTATTTAGGTTAATTGTCGATTACAAACTTTGAAAAATTAGCACTTTTCCATGAAAGACTATTTATATAGTAAAAGGATTACGCATTAATAAAGTAACCAGCATCTGAGAGGCATTTCACTTTGGCGTTTTTAGGTAGAAGAGCTCGAAATCGATCACAAACCACAATGTAGTATTGAAGTCAATCCTCCAGCTGAACATCCTGATATATATAATAGCCTGTAGTTACAAATTCAGGTGAGTGAATTAAAAAACAATCAATGAGACGAAAAAAAGAGTAACATTTTTCATTCCTTTTGCTAATAAATCCTCCATGACAGCATTAAAAACCCTTGCTCCTCTGAAATGCAACTTAGTTACCCGATTTACACTTCGTATCATTAGAAACTAATTTGAAAGAAAAAAATAGGAAAACTTTAAAAACTAACGTTTTCTTGAAAAATTAATTAGATTTTGAAATTTCTTTAAATTTGGAATAGATAAAACTTACTGGGTCCACTTCTTTCACATCACCAGTGAATGATGAACCATCACAATATCTAACCTTGATTCTGTTCCAATTATAGAAATCTAAAATTTACAACTTTCATTAGAAAACATCATTGAATTGGTGAAAATAAAGTATATTTATTGACCAGTACTACCTCCGGTCTACTTTATAAGAGACGATGTAGTGTTTGGTTCATTGAATAACTGATGTAGCTGGTCTAGCTACAAGAGTTATTGAATGAACCAAAAACTACATTGTCTCTTATAAAATGGACCAAAAGTAGTAAGAAATAGTATAATACGTGGATTTAACTGTCGCGTATCATTTAAAATTCCTGAAAAAGCCATTTGATTGACCATATGTTTAGATGATCCTAAGTGTTTGGTCTTTCGAGCAAGGCAAGTAGTGACATTGTTGCACCATCCCCCTCCCTAATAAAAATTGAAAATGAGACTGAGTCAAAAAAAAAAATATTGAACATGAGATGAATAACACAATCAATAAAGCTAACTATGAATAGACACAACAAAAATTTCCTGACCTGCTCCTTTTGTTACTGCGTTTTTGACATAAGTGATTGGTACATAAGCAGCTTCTGCTTTCAGCATTACTAGTACAAACACCGCAAGATTTAACCATTGCCTTATTCTTGTCCTCTCTATTCTGCACAAATAAGACACTTAAGAAATGATATCTATGGTATTCTCTTCAGAAACCCTATGTAACTCTTAAGGAATAAGGAAAGTAGAGACCCTTTATAGGGGAGGAACAAGAATTATTAATTTTGAAGTCTTTGCATAGTAAGATAAGTAGGTAGATGATAGGAAAAGAAGTGGAAATTAGCAAACTTCAACCCCAACTGGTTGGTTTAGTGTAGCAAGATAGAATTTATATTTGACAGGTTGCGAGTTTAAATCCTCAATAGTCTCTTTGAGTGAGGTAAATATAATCCCATTTGTAAGTGTATTATACTAAGGGAATTCTAGCCAAAATACACTATTTTACCTTGAAAATAATCGTAATAAATAGTTTTCTTAAGAGTTGTGCATAATCCAAAACAACACACTAGTGGCAAAAATGCATTTTATAACAGTCATTCATATCGGTTGAACACGACCTGATGTTAAAAGTGACGCGGTGGCAGTTTTGTAATTAAAATTATAATTTTTACATCGGTTGTCACATGCACGAACCGTTATAGAAAGTGCAAAAACCATCTTTCATATCAGTTCCATTCCATAACCGTTATAGAAAGTGTAAAAATTTAGGCTTCCATAATGGGTCACAAAACCACCCGTTATAGAAACGAAACAAATTAGGCTTATGTCGCATCTCTCTCCCCTCTCATTCGTATCTCTCTCTCCCCTCTCGCATCTTCCTTTCCTTTCATCATCTTCCTTTTCCCTCTACACCCAATCTTTGACTCTTCTTCCTCGGCTCTCTCTCTTTTTGGACCTTCTGTGTTTCCTCACCACCACCCCTCAGCCACGAGCTCCGGCGAGCCCCCATGATCTGAGAAGACACGCACGCTACAGAGAGAACTGAGAAGACACGCAGATCTGCTTCTCACTGCGATTTTATCCAGGTACGATTTGAAATCTCTCACTGCTTCTCACTGCGATCGTTCCCTTCTGTTTCCCTTTCGTTTTTCATTTCGTTCTTCTCCGGTTCATCTTCTTTGTTTAGGGTTTGTGAGATTTGGGATTTGAGAACTGAGTTTAGGGTTTTCGTTTTCATTTTCCTTCATCGTTCTTCTTCGTTTTCGTTTTCGCTCCGACCCGAGAAGATCCGAATAGTGACATGGTCGGTTCGGAACAGAGAGAACCTGCGGCGGTGAACCTCGGCCGGAAAAGGCGCGACTCGGTGGAAGAATCGGTTAAATGCGTCTCCACCAGCAATGGCGGTGGCAGTGGCAGTGGCAATGTCATGGTATTTGCTCATTCAGTAATCTAAAAGTAAAAACAAAAATAAAAAGTGATTTTGCGCAACCGAGTTTATTTCTACGAGAAATTTGTTACTATTTGTTAGTTTAGTCAATGTACAAATTGGTATTAAAATATGGAGAATGGATCTGCTTATAGAAAATTGCTAATTTTTTATTGAATTAGTATTTGTTTTATTTTATTGAGATGTAATTGAAGTTTTGTTATTGGAGTATGGAGAATTAGTAGAATGGATCAACTTAAAGCTGCAAGAAAAGACATTAATTGCATGAATAACTCTTTGTTTTTAAAAATAAGGTAAGTTCCAGTTGCTTTTGGTTTATAATCACACTCATTGCTTTCTTGTTTTATAGGTCAATGGGAATGAAGCTGCTTTCTTGTCACTGTTGACCTGTGAAAATGAGCCCTGGTAACTCTCTGGTTCCTTTCTTTTCTGGCCTTTTATGTTTTAAATTTGAGAGCTTCTAAAGAGCAACTCTTCTTTATTGAAAACCCACACATGGTTGCTGAATGTGATCAGCTTCTGTACAAAAAATCTGTGAGAAAGTTATATGTGATCTCATTAACAATTAGAATTTTGACTTTTGTAATGAACTTTTGAATTATTGTAGGATTCCGGATTCTTTTCCTTGTCTTCATGATGAAGTTCTTGAAGCTGCAGTAGATGTTACTGCGAGCTTGTCTCCAAACCAGAATGAAAAACAGGTCCAGTTTGTTCAGGCTTGCTGTGCTTCCGTTTCTCATTAACTTTTTCAGGATTTGTAATTCAACTTATCTTGTTATAGGGAGCACCTGCTATCTGAGAACTTTAAAGCGGGGAAAGCCAATCAAAATACAAGTCAAAAATTTGAGGTGTCTTTTAGATAGAATGGAGGTATTGGTAAAATCATATGTGGTGAATTTGTATAAATTTATAGTAGACAAGAAGACTTAATGACTATTTAAATTAGTAATTAATATTTAAAACAAATATCTCTTATTGATAATCTAATATCTAACTTTTATTATATACTATAATCTACTAATCAACTAAAATAATCAATTGAAACTACGAGATAACTGCACTGATAAATAAAAAACACGGGATTAATATTTACCATTGATATTTATAATTTTTTTGACAATTTATAATTAATATTTACCATTGATAATTATAATTTTGGAAAACTACTATAAAACTACTATCTAAAAAAACACGTGATAACTGCAATAATCTACTATAATCTACTATAAACTACTAATCAACTCAAATAATCTAATATAAAAATACGGGATAACTGCAATAATCTACTAATCAACTCAAATAATCAAATGAAACTATGAGATAACTGTAATGATATATAAAAACACACGGGATAACTACACAAATATATAAAAAGACAAAGGATTAATATTTGTCATTGATAAATAAATTTTTGGAAGACTACTATAAACCTACTATCTAAAAAACAATAATATTTAATGTTTATTAAACTTCTGATTAATATTTAAAAAAAATATTTCTTACTAATAATCTACTATCTCTCTTTGACTATTTACTATAATCTATTAATCAACTAAAATAAATAATTGAAACTACGAGATAACTGCACTGATATATAAAAAAACACGAGATTAATATTTGTCATTGATAATTAAATTTTTTGAAACCTACTACTACAAACCTACTATGTAAAAAATAAGCAGGCTTAATGACTATTTAAATTACTAATTAATATTTAAAACAATTATTTCTTATTGATAATCTACTATCTAACAAATTTACTATCTACTATAATCTACTATCAACTAAAATAATCAATTGAAACTACCAGATAACTGCACGGATATATAAAAAACACGGGGATAATTGAAGTGATATATAAAAAAAACACGGAATTAATATTTTCCTTTGATAATTATAGTTTTTGAAAACTACTATCTAAAAAAACAAGGCTTAATGACTATTTAAACTGATTAATATTTAAAACACACGCGACAAATATTTGTCACTAATACCTAAAAAAGGACACTTAATTGTTAGTGATATATAAAAAAACCACGAGATAAATATTTGTTATTGATAATCTACTATCACTAGTGGAAAAATGGGATTCAAAGTCGGACCTTTCGGACATTTAAAGTCGGACATTCACCCGACTTCTATCAAAGCGACTTAGAAAGTATGTTTTTTTAAAGTCGGATTAAGGTCCGACTTAAAAACCCTATCCACAAAGCATCTAATAAATCATAGTCCCAAATTATGTTTTAAAACCTCATAAAACCCTAAATTCTCCACCTAATTAGAGCCTATTATATTTCATTTTTGATAAAATTAAAGCCTAACCATTTGGAAATACGTCATTATCTTTTCTCATCTCAGTACCGACAAATCATTGCCTACAACTAATTTTCTCTTTGCAACAACAAATTAAGCTTAAATCTACATGCGACTAGAAGAAGAAAGGGGGAAAAACACCAAACAGAGAAGAAAGGGGAAAAACACCAAACAGGGCAAATCGATTCATTCTCAAGTGGAAATCGCAAAGTTACTTAAACAAGCAGAGCAAAATAATAATAAATATAAAAATTGAATAAAACACGTGGTAGCAAACATATACGAACTAACCTTCTGAAGCTTGATAAAGTGATGGTAGCAGGGATTCGACAAAATCGCAGTGGACAAAGATTTAGGGATATAATTCAATTTGGGGCTAGGCCTGTTCGATTTGGAAGCAAATGAGAGGAAGGGTAACAAATATGTGAGAGTGTTGGGGGCTAGGGTTCTTAACGAACTGCATCAAATGTTGTCGGAGATGGTGACGGCGGCGAGAGAGATGACGACGGCAACGGCGACGAGATGGAGAGGAGAGGGCTAGCAAGGACGAGGGTGAGGTTACGGGAGAGAGTCAAATATGGTGACGGTGACAGGGAGAGAGACGGTTGAGAGGAGAGACCGGCGGAGGAAGACGGAAACTTGGCGCAGAGAGCAAGGAGAAGAGAGATGGAACGGTGGAAGTTGGAGTTTTGGCGGAGAGAGCGAGACTAGGGTTCAAAACAACGTGTTTTGACTGAGAGAGGTGGAACGCGTTTTGACTGAGAGAGGTGGAACGCGTTTTGGATTTCAGTTTTTTTTCACGCAAAAAAAGATTACATATTTAACGTCGGACATACATTTTGTCCGACTTTGAATTTTAGCGCCAGAAATTTTTTTCATGTTTATTACAAAATTGCCACCGCTTCCACTTTTAAAGTCGGCTATTTTGGCATCCGACTTAAAAACCTCTATTCTTTTCCAATTTTTGTACTAGTGTATCTATCTTTCACAATCTACAATAATCTACTAATCAACTCCAATAATCAATTGAAACTACGAGATAACTGCACTGATACATAAAAAAACACTGGACATCTGCACTGATATATAAAAAAATATGGGGATAATTGCAATGATATATATAAAAACACGAGCTAGTTGCACTGACATATAAAAAAAACATGGGATAACAACACTGATATATAAAAAAACACTGCACTGATATATAAAAACAATGGGATAAATGCACATATTGTTTTTAAATGATACTTTTACATTTTTAGTTTTAATATTTATCAATTTTTTATTTGAAACTCCTTTTTTATCTACTTTAAATTTTTCTTTATTTTCACGGGGTAATGTTCAGACTATTTAAGTATTGTCTAAATTCATTCCTAAAAAGAACACGACAACACCTGTCCGTATGCAAGTCATCCTCTATATTTTACAATTGATTTTAGATTATTGACATTTCAAACTAACGTTTCTATTTGAGGTAATCGTATGACGTAACGCGATCGGTCCGTGCGGATGCACGGGTATAGTACTAGTATTGAATAAATCTTAATGTTTTCCAATTAGAGTTATTGACTTAGCTTTCTAATGGAATATTCGTGCACACTTTTGGACAGGCTAGAAGGGAAAAGATTAGTGAAAGGATGAAAATTCTTCAGGATTTAGTCCCTGGTTGTAATAAGGTATGGTATGGTTAACTTACTGCCTGTTGAATTTTTTCTCTGCTCTCACCACAGTTTTATGTAGTTATGTATATAACTAAGAAGATAAATTAAGCATATAAGATGGAAAATAGGTGTTACTTGTCTGATGAAAAGTAAAAACAAAATAATCAGTGGATATTTGTGTACGTAAATCTCTGGTGGGATGAGGTGAAAACATTCCTTATGGTTGGTCTATGTACTCTTTTTTTTCTAGGAAATTATAAATTGATGTACTTTCTTTGATCCAGGTTATTGGGAAAGCATTGGTCCTTGATGAGATAATCAATTATATCCAATCCCTACAACTCCAAGTAGAGGTGTGGATTCTTTATCTTATTGTGGTGTTGTTTGTAAAATCTTATATGCTTTATGAGACATATGTTCAACATTGTCTCTGCAAGTATTGTTGATTTATGGTTGGAGGTACGTAATAGAATTTTTTACAAGTTATATTAAAGATGTATTTTAGTTTATTAACTAATGTTTAGTCTTGTGTCATTTCATATTGTAGAGATTTACCAATACCGAACCATTCAATGATGAGGATCTATATGATATTCGGTGTCGATGGGCACGACTATTTCTTGAACTTTACCGAAATCGTCCTATTGGGTGATAATAGGCTAGAAAGGTAAATCCTTATGTCTTTTGGTACTTACTAATTAACCTGTCATTATGTCTTTTGGTACTTTTTGTTTAGAAAGTAACCAATGATTAGGAAGTTCTTCCCATGAGTTATTAGAACATTGATTAGGTAGTATCTTTTCAAGTTGCATGACATTCATGTTTTCTTATGTAGTGATTGTTTTAATTATCTTTGAAAGGTGGTTGTTTTAATTTTCAAGTTGCATGACATTCATGTTTTTTGTGATGTTACTGAATATATTGAAGTAGTAGCAGTTAAAGAAGTCCTATAAACTGAATTATTGTCTTTGTGATTTTCAGTGGCTCCATTTGTAGTATTGAGTTTGGCTTTGCTACTAAATTTGTAATTGTGGTCTATTTAAATGTACATAAATATGATTGCATCATTGTCATTAGTTGTAATATAATTTGATACGTTGAAATTTTTCTTGGGAATATTATCACTGAATCTTCCTGGATGCATCATGATGCATTAGCTCCTCCTTGGATTATATATCTCAAATAGTTTCCTGTATAGATTATGCGTTTTCCATTTTCCCATAGATATCATTTGGGTGATGGTTTGTCTGCACTTATAATGCTTAATTATTGTTAGTTTATTTAATTTTCAGGCATACTGGCAACCACATAACAGAGTCGTTGCTACTGTAAAATATCATATAATATGGGACAAACCTTTTTAACCAAAGCGTCATATAATATGGGACAGAGAGAGTACAATTCTAGACATAGGGTATAAAACTTATTGTTAATTGTTTTCTATAAGAGATCAATCTAGAGGGGATAGGTGTTTAGTGGTGATATTATTCCCAAAATATATTTATTACTAGTTTAATACAATTCTGATTACTCTTGAGAATCCTTCATGCAACACTTTATAATCAATTCTAATGATTTATACTAAATCCAAAAGCTAGACTTGTAGTTTTTTCTCTGCCTCAAAGTAGTGACGCACAGTGAATACTAAAGCTATTGAGATGAGATGAGAGGGAGAGAGACAAGGAGAGACAGCGGGGGAGGGAGTCCCCGGTGGCGTGGGAGACACGAGAGGTCACGTTGACAGTGGAGGGTGATTGGAAGAGGAAGGAGAACGAGGGGGTATGGTGGTTTTGTATCAAATCCTGGATGGAGTAAGGTGCAAGACGAAAAGGGATGGGAGGTAGTGCAATGACGCAAAAGAAATGATACAGGAAGAAGATCTGGTTACACAAAACCGAATATTGCTCAATCTAGGGCATATGTTGGAGGAGAGCAACATCAAGTGACAACGTTTTATATATCCAATTTTGGGAAGAAGGTAGATGCTAAATACTTATTTGGTATCCTTGGGTGCTATGGGGAGTTAAAATAAGTAGTGATTCCGGCAAGGCGAAATCGTTTTGGAAAGAGGTTTGGTTTTGCTTGTTTTTGCCAGGTTCATGATCCGAAACGATTTGCTCTAAAACTTGATAATGTTTTTGTGGGAGGAGAGAAATTGTTCGCAAACCTTCCAAGATTCCAACGTGATCATAATCAGTAGAGGAAGGGGAAAGCTCAAGTTCCGCAAGAGAAGGTTTCGGAGGGGGTGAAGGGCACGGAGGTGGCGAAGGTCACGGAGGTGGCGAGGGTTAAGCAAGTATGGAGACCTAAGTGCGTTGGTCAGTCTAGTATAATGGAGGAGATCGGTGTGGAATTGACATATGAAGCAAAGGTGGAGGAGGCTGAGCATCTAAACAAAGCTATGGTGGGCATTGTGATCAATCCGGGTCAATCGTATCTCATTCAAGAGGAATTTGCTAGGCAAGGAGTTTTTTCCATCTTGGCTACTCCTCTAGGTGCCAATATGGTACTTCTAGAGGGTGGAGAAGAAAAAGAGGATTTCCATGGTTACATTGAGGAGCCAAGGGGGTGGTTACAACAATGGTTTACTGAAATCAAACCATGGTGTGCGACTGTTGTTGATGAGGAGCGTTCAGTATGGGTGAGACGCTATGGTGTTCCTAGTCATGTGTGGGATAGTGATTTTTTCACTTTTTTGACACAAGACTTAGGCGTATTCAAAAAATCTGATGATAATACCATGAAGAAGAAGACCATGGACGTTGCTCGACTAATGGTTCTAACATCCAAGAAGGAAGTTATCCATATGGTTCGAAAGGTGCTTATAAATGGAGTTTCTTTTTCCATTAAAATGGTGGAGGATTGATTTTGTCCAATGTATTGGAATAAGGAGCCTAAGGAACGTTCAGTTGATAATGATAGTTCGTTTGGCGGTGAAGATGGGTGGCCGGAAACATCACAGAAAAACGCATCGGAGGGTGAGGAGGTGGGGGATAGTTATGGAAATAATGTTCAATTAAGTGAATCATTAATTGGCACCTCAAATTCAAATTCAAATTCAAATGAAGGCTCCAAAGAGTGGTTATTGAAAGTGGTAAGGAAGTTATGGTGGAGGATTTTGTGGAGAATTCAATGGAGCATTTAAAGGAGGATTTGGTGGGGGTGGAATTCGGCTGGTGAATTCATGAATCAATTAGACAATTATTGTGAAGGAGCAGTTTAATGATGTTGGGCCAAATTACAATGGTGGAGCATCAGGCCCAATGGTGTCTCAACCACCTAACATGGAAGCAGTTTTTTTTTAATGAAGATCCCACTAATTCTAGACCGGTTCTTGATGGTATTGAGTTCCAAACATTGATTTTGGAGGATAATTCTTTATTAGTGGCTCCTTTCACAGAGGAGGAGATTAAGGAAGAAGTGTGGAACTGTGATGGGAACAAGTGCCCAGCTCTTGATGGGTTCAACATCAGATTCATAAAAGAACGTTGGGAGTTGGTTAAGACGGATATTGTGGATTTCTTACTTGAATTTCATATTACAGGTGTGCTTCCAAAGGCCATAATGGCTTCTTTCTTGACTTTGATTCCAAAAACCAATAATCCTCAAAGCCTAAAGGAGTATAGGCCGATTTGTCTGGTTGGTTGCTTATACAAGATTCTTTCAAAGGTTGGAGCTAATCCCTTTTAAGATTCTTGGGGTTCCGGTTGGAGCTAATCCACCCCGAAAATCTACTTGGAAACCCGTTGTGGATTCCATGCGGGCTAGATTGTCATCTTGGAGGGGCCGGCATCTATCCATATCGGTGGAAGGATAACACTTATTAATTCAGTCCTTTCAAGTCTTCCTTTGTATTTTTTCTCTTTCTACAAAGCTCCTAAAGTTGTTATTAAGGAATTAACAAAAATTCAGAGAGATTTTTTGTGGGGTTTGCGTGATGAGGAAAGAAAGATTTGTTGGATTGCATGGGAAGATATTTGTAAACCCAAGAAGGAGGGTGGGTTAGGAGTTAAAAATTTAAAAGACTTTAATACTTCCTTGCTTGCAAAATGGAAATGGAGGTGTCTTCAAGAATCAAATGCTTTGTGGAAGGAGGTCTTATCTTTAAGATATGGCAATTTAATAGCAAAGCTTTCTTCTGGTTTTGGTACAGTTTGGGGTTCAAAGGATTCCATTTGGTGGAGGGACTTGATGTTGTTAGGAAGGGATTTGGCACCAAACCGGAATTTTTTCCATCAGGCCGTGTCTTGCGCTTTAGGTGATGAGCGTTCTGTAACACCCAAATTTCAACATCCTATTACATTTGGTTATTTTAGATGCATGTGTATCATAATAATAATTTTATAAATAATTTTTAGTGTACATTCTATATGAGGATAATATGAGTAGTTATATTATTATGACTTGTAATTGTATTATAATCCTAATAGTTACTTTATGAATGATTATATTTTTATATTATTAATATTTGTGATATTCTTGTTAGAGAATAACCATACAAGTAATGGGTTTTTGAAGTGCTCAAAAATATGGGTAAGTCTCTAAAATAATTTAAATGTTGGATATCTTTCTTGGGCCTAGCTATTGTTAAAGTATGTTCACATTTTTATTCTAAAAACCTAGTTCACTATTTCCTTCATGAAAACAGCCGCCCACCCTCTATTCTATTTTTCTCCTTTGAGTTAGTTCACTTCCTCCCATTACGAGTGTCCTTCTTCTTTGTCTCTAGCAAGTATTAATATTCGATGGTGATCTAATGTGAGCAGCCAACGTCAACCTGGTTATTGGAAGTAATGAGTGAGAAGTTAATTATTGGATAACAGGAAGTAGGGTCGGTCTTTCCATTGGCCTTACGGTTTGCTAGCTGTAGGTGATATAAGGTTTTGAATTGACTATTGATTTTGGAATTGAAAAGCAACACATGGCCTCTAATTTCTAGAAGCTACGTGGATGGTATTTTAAAGCAACACATAAACATACAATGTTGGGAACTTGGGAAGCTTATTGCCATTTGGTCACACAAGCCGTATATTTTGGGAATTCAGTTTAGGACACATCATGTTGCCTTTTCTTTTCAATATCAACTGCGATAGTAGTCATCAGTTCGGAATAGATGTTATTTTAGATTCATCTTGTCAATTTTTTCCGAGAAACACTACCCGTTCGTGGTTTACGGTGAAGTTGGCATTCCTCTTACCTTGTCGTCGTGTTTGAATAGCTGTGTGAACCTACTACGAAACAACTTAAATATGGATTCGTTCGTCGGTGGCTGCGCAAGTTTCTATCACCAGGTAAGGGTGGGTCTCATCTTCTCTATAATAGGGTCTTATGATGGGGACTAAGTAGGGGTAGGCTCTATGTATGCCATTTTATGTATTTCTAGTGATTATTGATGAACCCTAGGCATATGACAACTTGTTGTTGAGAAATTGTGGTTTGCGTGCTAAGTGCCTGGATACTCCTTGATGGTATTGTGATTGATAATGATTCAGTGGATGATTTTTGATGACTCTTTATGTGTTCATGATTGATTTGTGATGTGATATTATTTTTACGGTTGATATGCGATTTGAAGTTGTTTGTATGAATTGTATGTGATTTGATGAAGTTGTGTTGCTCGAATTGTTGTTGCTGGATTTTGTTGTCTAGGTGCAGAATTAGGCGCCCTAAGTGGGGCGCCCTGTGCCAAGCATTGTTGTTGCTGGAATTTTGGCCACGGAATTAGGCGTCCTCGCGATTGGGCGCCCCGTGCCAAGTTGTTGCGTTTTTGGTTGAATTCTCCATTGCAGGAATTGGCGCACTTGTGCTGGGCGCATGAGCCAAAGTTTGTGTTGCTGAATTGTGCTTGCTGTTGTGCTGAATTGTGCTTGCTGTGTGTGCGTGTCAGTGTGCGTGCGTTGTGTTGCTTCCGGATGTCTAAGTTGTGTCTTTGCCTGGGCGCCATTTTCAGGACGTTCCCGATTTTTAATACAAACTGTTTTCGCTATAACTTTTGACTCGGGTGTCCGTTTTAAACGTTTCAAAAAGTGTTGTGAAGCCCATCTCGTTGTCTATCAGTGTGTCCTATTTTAAAAGCGAAAACTTATTATTTTCTAATGGTTCTGGGCGCCCGAGTGGCTGCTCCGATGGTAGTTGTTGTTGCGTTGCAAAACTGTTTTCGGTGTCTAAAACCTTTTTGGTGTCAATGACGATGTTCTAAAGAACGTTTCTGCCTTAGTGGCCAACTTTAATGATAATGATGTGTAAATGACGATGATGCCCTTAGTGGCTAGTTAAATGATTGTTTTGCTCTTAGTGGCTACTATTATTTATAATGAAGTGTAAATGACGTTTTTGCCCTCAGTGGCTATTGTTTGAGTTGATGATATTGATGTGTAAGCGACGATGAAACCCAGTGACGTTTAAAGCCCGAAAGGCTAAGTGATGTTAAGGTCTAAAAGGCCAAGTGACGTTGTGTGTTGATTGTGAATTGACAGGTGTTGTGCCCTTTTTGGCAAATTGGTAAGTGACGGGTCACATTGTTGACTGTGTTTGTGTGTGTTTGTGTGTGATGCATGTCGTAGTGTCCCATGCATCCCATGTGCATAATGTGAAGAATAGGCTTCGGCCTCTTGTGACGAATAGGCTTCGGCCTCTTGTGACGAATAGGCTTCGGCCTCTTGTGACGAATAGGCTTCGGCCTCCTGTGAAGAGTAGGCTCGGCCTCTTAATTGTGACGAATATGGTACCATCATGCATATGCCCGCGAGTGGGTTGCACTTCATATACTTACATAACATTGTGATGAGCTTTGGTAGTGATTGAATTGATATTTGTGATGTGGTCTATATAGCTGGCGTTGCGATGTGTTGTTGTGGTGATTAATATTGATGATTGATTTGATATTTCGTGATGCGGTTGATATAGTGTCATAACCCTAGCATAGTGCTTATCATAAGCTTTATTATATTGCTAGATGAACTCACCCCTTCTGTTTGAATGTTACCCCTATGCGGTAACGTGCAGGTGATCTCGAGTGAAGGCTTAGGTATCTTCACTAGCTGAGTCGGGTCGTCTGCTCTGATTATGTAACACTAGGGGGGAATGATGTTGTTTAAGTTACTTAAGACTTGTTGTTGTTGTTGGATTTTTTAGTACTGTCAGCCTTGCCTGGTTGCAATGCCTATTACGATTAAATTTGTTGGATTTTCCGCTGTGAGGTTATATTTTAATTTACAATGACGTTTTGTAAGTATTATAAGACTGTTTTCGAAAAGCGAGTAATTTGGCGCGTGATGTTTAACGAAGTAAGTGTGACATCCCTTGTGGTGTATTTGAAATTTGAAAACTCTGATTTTTATGCAAATAAATTAATGGGTAAGTAGGGGTGTTACATTAGTGGTATCAGAGCCGTTTCGGTCTGTCCGGCTAAGTTGTCAAGTCATTGTGTCATTGATGATCAAGTATTGTCATTTAGTCCTAACTATTGTTTGTGTTGTAGTGATAAGTTAAGATGACTGGAAGGAACGATGCTGCTATCGCTGCTGCTTTGGCGGCTACGGCTCAGGCCGTGTGTTATGTGTCTATTCTGTTTTCTCTGTGTGAACTCTATGATTTTCCTTTTTATTTTATATTCGTTGTTCTCTGAATCCTGACTTCATTAGTCCGAGCTTCTAGGATTTGACATTGTAGTTGTCATAAAATTATTGGTGTTGTGTGCTCTAAGTTCGTGCATGACTGACTAAGTGCTTGATTGAATTGTTACGTTTGTCATTTTAAGTTGCTACTTCATTATTACCTGCAGAAACATTTCAAGCACTTTAATAATCTTCTTGCTTAAATGTTAGATATCGTCTTCGTTCATTTGGATGGTTTTAACTAAATGTGACGATTTTGAATTTGAATTTAGTTGCTGATTATATGTTTGAATTTCTTGCTACTTTCCTCGGTTTTATTTCTTTTATTTTCTTGTCATTTTTATTCACATAATGGATGATGATTTAAATCTATATTGATTTATGAAGAAATGTGTGATTAAAAGAATTCTAACTACGTCATAAAGAGTGGGAGCCGTGGCGACGCCTTCGCACTCTGGAACTGCGTTAAAAGACTTTTAATTTGCTACATGTAAATTTGTAAGGTTGTAGTTTTGTTACCTCAATTAATTGGTTATGTGAGTAGGAGGGACTGATCACCCCGAGAACTCACAACCAATGAAAAAGGCGACAATAACTCTTTGTTATTATCATATTGGTACAAATCAATTAAAGTGAATCTGTGTGGTGATGAAACTGAATATATTGCACACGTAGAATATTTGAAATTTATTTTATGTTATATAACTTAGGCTATACTAAGTGCATGCAAACAAAATTATTAATTTAATTAATCTTGTGATTTTTTTTTTCTAGTGAGTTAACTAAATTATATATTGCATATATAAGTGTATATGAATGATGTTTGTTTCTTTCTAATCAGAGTCTAGAACTTTTGTAGGAGTTTTATTAGTAATCAACTTGATGTACATAGAACTTCTGGAGTAAGTTAGACTTTAACGGTGTTTGGTGCCTATGTCTTAATTATACTTTATGGTGAGACATCAATTGTCATGGTAGAATCGGATGTTCCATTTATTTATCCTCGAAATATAGCAAAACCATGCGTTTGTTGGATAAGAAACTTGAAGACAATGCCTACATTCTTTCTGCGTGTCTATTTTATAAGGTTGCACCGACTATTGTGCTTAGGTCATTAGGCTCTAGAGCTATGCTAAAACTTGCAGGAATTACTAATATTATTATAATATGCCATCTAAAGATAGTTTCCTTATTTTACATGATGACATGTGTGTTGTTTAATTTCTATTACATGCGTGCCTTGTAAATGCATATGTGTTCTTCTACGTGTTTTCCCTTGTAGATGAAAATCATTCAAATCTTATTCTAGTTTTCCTGTCTTCATCGAACCTTTGGTATCATGGAACTTTTAGAAATGCTGCTTTTCCTAAACTCCATATAGAATAATTAGTAATAGTGACAGGTAGATCAATTGTTCCAATGATACATGTAAGATTAGGATTTGAAGTTTGGAAAGTAACCCCTAGAAGCTGAAATTTAAATGAGAGAACTCGTAGTAATCGGTATTGAGAGTATAGTATCTCAATATAGTGGATTGATAGTGTTTGGATAGTCAAGTAAAAATTTGGTAACCAAGAGATTATAATATTGATTTAGGAGTAAACAGGTAGATATGCGTGCATAATATGTTGTACAAGACCACCTTGATTACAGTTATAGGTAAGACCTAGATTCAAGTCTATATTAATTGACTTTGTGCAAATTTCGAGGACGAAATTTTTATAAGGAGGGGAGGATTGTAACACCCAAATTTCAACATCCTATTACATTTGGTTATTTTAGATGCATGTGTATCATAATAATAATTTTATAAATAATTTTTAGTGTACATTCTATATGAGGATAATATGAGTAGTTATATTATTATGACTTGTAATTGTATTATAATCCTAATAGTTACTTTATGAATGATTATATTTTTATATTATTAATATTTGTGATATTCTTGTTAGAGAATAACCATACAAGTAATGGGTTTTTGAAGTGCTCAAAAATATGGGTAAGTCTCTAAAATAATTTAAATGTTGGATATCTTTCTTGGGCCTAGCTATTGTTAAAGTATGTTCACATTTTTATTCTAAAAACCTAGTTCACTATTTCCTTCATGAAAACAGCCGCCCACCCTCTATTCTATTTTTCTCCTTTGAGTTAGTTCACTTCCTCCCATTACGAGTGTCCTTCTTCTTTGTCTCTAGCAAGTATTAATATTCGATGGTGATCTAATGTGAGCAGCCAACGTCAACCTGGTTATTGGAAGTAATGAGTGAGAAGTTAATTATTGGATAACAGGAAGTAGGGTCGGTCTTTCCATTGGCCTTACGGTTTGCTAGCTGTAGGTGATATAAGGTTTTGAATTGACTATTGATTTTGGAATTGAAAAGCAACACATGGCCTCTAATTTCTAGAAGCTACGTGGATGGTATTTTAAAGCAACACATAAACATACAATGTTGGGAACTTGGGAAGCTTATTGCCATTTGGTCACACAAGCCGTATATTTTGGGAATTCAGTTTAGGACACATCATGTTGCCTTTTCTTTTCAATATCAACTGCGATAGTAGTCATCAGTTCGGAATAGATGTTATTTTAGATTCATCTTGTCAATTTTTTCCGAGAAACACTACCCGTTCGTGGTTTACGGTGAAGTTGGCATTCCTCTTACCTTGTCGTCGTGTTTGAATAGCTGTGTGAACCTACTACGAAACAACTTAAATATGGATTCGTTCGTCGGTGGCTGCGCAAGTTTCTATCACCAGGTAAGGGTGGGTCTCATCTTCTCTATAATAGGGTCTTATGATGGGGACTAAGTAGGGGTAGGCTCTATGTATGCCATTTTATGTATTTCTAGTGATTATTGATGAACCCTAGGCATATGACAACTTGTTGTTGAGAAATTGTGGTTTCACTAGTGGAAAAAATGCCTTTTATAACGGTCATTTATATCGGTTAAAAACGGCCTGATATTAAAAGTGACGCGGTGGCAGTTTTGTAATTAAAATTACAATTTTTATATCGGTTGTCACAAGAACCGATATAGAAAATAAAAAAATCATCTTTCATATCGGTTCCCTGCATAAACCGTTATAGAAAGTCTAAAAATTTTGGCTTCCATAACGGGTCACAAAACCACCCGATATAGAAACAAAAAAACTTAGGCTTTTACGCGCATCTCTTCACGTTGCTCCCTCTCACTCTCGCGTGCATCTGCTCGGTTCACTCTCAGTACCACTCTCGCAGAAAAAACCCTAGAATCTCTCTCTCTCTCTTCAACCCGTCAATCGCTTGAAAAGAACGAAGGAGGCGAAGGAGGCGAAGGAGGCGATGGCTTGAAAGAACGAAGGAGGCTTCGTCGTTGACGTTCACGGCTTCGTCGTTGACGTTCACGGCTTCGTCGTTGACGTTCACGGCTTCGTCGTTGACGTTCACGGCTTCGTCGTTGACGTTCACACTGCAAGCAGATCCTTCCATAGCTTAACTATTGTTTGGGTCTAGATATGTTAGCCCAAATAGGAACTGTTAGTTTGGGTCTGAATTCTTGAAAGGATAACGATAAGGCTATGGTTACGATGGATATTCTATTTCGCAGAAGCAGTTAGTTGAAGAACAAAGAACAGAAAATGCTACAAACGCTTGCAATGCCCGTGGCACCATCACTCTCCGCCGCCATCTGCAATGGCAGATTCTCCAATAGAGTCTCCATCCCTGTTCCGAACCCTCAAAAACCAAAGGTAACCACACATAATTAGGGTTTCAATCTTTGGCACAGTAAAAGAAAAATAAAACCTAAACGTGATTCTGATTCTTACGATTGTGCAGGTTCAGAGGTTAACCATCCAGTGCGTTCGTGTTGGAGGTGTGGAAATTCCAAACAACAAGCGAATTGAGTTTTCGCTTCAATACATTCATGGAGTTGGAAGAAACAGAGCGCGACAGATCCTCACTGATATCAAAATGGAAAACAAAGTCACAAAGGAATTGAGTGAGGAAGAGCTCATTAGTCTCAGGGATGAAGTTTCCAAATACATTACTGAAGGAGACTTGGTAATTTTACTCTCACTTTCACTTCACTCTCTTATTTTAATTTTCTGCAAAGTTTTTGTAACGGTTTGATTTCTTTTGGGAGTTATAGAGGCGGTTCAATGCGCTTAATATAAAGAGAATGAAGGAGATACAGTGCTACAGAGGAATTAGGCATATTCAGGGGCTTCCATGTAGAGGACAGCGTACCAAGAATAATTGCAGGACATTGAAGGGTAAGAAGGTTACTGTTGCTGGCAAGAAGAAAAAGTAAAATACTTTTTTTATTTTACTCACTTGTGTAAGAACAAAAAGATCAACATTTACAACATTGCAATTGTTTGCAACTTTCATGGAGCTGCATTAGCTTATAATTTGGTCACTGAGGTTTATTATTCTATCACAATGATTTACTTATAATTTGGTCACAAATGGAGCTGCATTAGCTTATGAAGCATCGACACAGACACTAGACCGCACTAACAAGTAGACATCAATATTAATTTGAGACAATAAAAATAACTAAAGTGTCTGTGTCAGACAAATCTGCGATATGAAGTGTTGGTGCTACATGGGCATTAGCTTGCTAGTTTTGATGACTGTATTGTCAGTGAAATTTTTTGATCCACATAAAGAAATGTAGATGAATGATTAATTTGAAGCCATAAGATAATTCTAGTAAGTAAATGTGTATTATGTTTCTCAGGATGAATTGAAGCAACTAGCAAAGAGTGAAAGGATGGCAGTTCATGTGTCAAATATCTGTAACTTGGTGCTGTTTGCAGCAAAGGTTTACGCGTCAATTGAAAGCAGATCATTAGCAGTGATTGCCTCAACTATGGATTCTCTTCTGGACCTCTTGTCAGGGTTCATACTGTGGTTTACTTCCAATGCCATGAAAAAGCCAAACCGATATCACTACCCGATCGGAAAGAAACGCATGCAACCAGTGGTAAGACAATTTATAATTTTGCACTGCAAGATGATTTGGTCCTTTAAAGTTTTAGTAAATGCAATCCATCAATAGAGTGGAAATTACAATAATTGGATATTTAAGTAATTGGTTGCTTAACACAAGAACATGCTTATTGGTTTCAATGCAGGGTATTATTGTTTTTGCATCAGTTATGGCAACATTGGGTTTACAGATTTTGATTGAGTCTGGCAGGCAAATTATTTCAAAGGTAATTAACATCAACATTTGTTGTTCTTATTTGTTCACTGAATCCAACAATTTGATTCAACACTTGTTTTGATTTTGAATTTGAGTTTAATTAGTTGTGTCATGTGTATACATGTTTTAAACTTCTCACTTTCATTCTTTTTCTTACAGGCTAAGCCTGAAGTGGATCCAACAAAAGTGATTTGGATGATTGGGATTATGGTATTTGTGACTGTTGTGAAGTTCATTCTTATGCTCTACTGTCGAAGATTCAAAAACGAAATCGTCAGAGCATATGCACAAGATCATTTCTTCGATGTCATTACTAATTCTGTTGGATTAGCTGCTGCTGTTCTAGCTGTCAAGTTTTACTGGTGGATTGATCCTACAGGAGCTATAGTTGTAAGTTTTTATAACTACATCTTATTCTCTTCTCATTTCATTGTGCTTCTATGCCTTTTATATTAGGTGCAAATGTTCAACAAATATTAATTCAATTAATTGTTTCACATATTTCTACAATGGCAATAAACTCGAATCTGGATTCTCCACATATGTAAAGTCCTGAATTTCTTGCAGTTGTACATCTCTAGCCATCTGACCAAGATCAGAAGACTCAACTCGGTATTTGAACCTGATTTACCGAATTCAAATATGAGCCATTCGATCTTTTGATCGGACGGCTCATGCAGATTGCAAGGCTCATGTTTCGAGTCGATAAATCAGGTTCAAAATATCTAGATGCCAAACTGTGGAAAGTTTAGAATTCCTAATTGCAGGGAATTGCGATCCCTATAAACTTGTATAGGCGCAGATCTTCTCTAGTAACTGGACACTTCCCGCAGGAGATAGACACAGTAACACATTCAAATATTATTCTTTATTTATAAAATAATATTATTTTAATAAATGTGTTTGTCTCTCTCGTACTGGAAGTATCCAGGATTGGAGAGGATCTTGTTCCAAACTTGTATATGCCACTTCAACATCTTGAAGTGAGATTTTGTGTTGCATGATTGTTTACTAGTTACTATTTTTTTTTTGACGTGGATTGTTTGCTAGTTACTTGATGTACTAATATTGATAAAATGAATGTGTATTGCAGATTGCATTATATACAATCAACACATGGACAAAGACGGTGATTGAGAATGTTTGGTCACTAATTGGAAGAACAGCACCACCTGACTTTTTAGCAATGAAAGGATGGCATTGCAATCTGTTACATTGCAGGTGAAAGTAGGAGATAGAAAGGAAAAAGTTGGCTTCTTCCATTGCTTTAAAAGAGGAGTCGATCGCGTCTTTGTAGATTGTCTAATGAGTCATAATCTGTTTTCATATTTCTCAACTCAGTATTCCTATTGAGCTTGTTCTCTGACTTTTCCTTTCAGGATAACGCTGCAATATTGAGCTATGAACGTGGAATTGCTGCACATGAAAGTGGTGCTTTTAAATGGGAAATGGTTCCAGTTGAAGTCCCTGGTGGAAAGGGAAAACCATCCAGTAAGTTCTTCATTCTCCTTCTAATGCTTTGCTTCACCGCCCCAATTTTCTTTGCCGATTTTGCATAAAGTTTGCATTTTTGCTGGATCTGGAACATTTACAGCCTGGGTTTGTTTGATTTGGTTTTGGACAATTCTGCATTTAATGTAAATCCCACTTTGATTTTCTCTTGTTTCATTGAGTAATGGTTGAATTGAATTGTTAGTAACTCTTATTCCTTTTTAGATGCTAATGTAGTTTTCCATTGTACTAACCAGATCTATGAAAGTAAGAACTACATTTAATTCTATGACTAATAATTGTCTTTAATTTAATCGCATTTGTTAATATCAATTACCTCTTCTTTTCCCTTCTTTTCATGGGGTCTTTTGGATCCATCATTTTCATTGTTAAGTGTCAATTTGCTGGATGACTTTGTGGTTGGTGTTTATCATACTTTTTGTGGTCACCATTGTAATTCTTTGTATCCCTGTGATTTGTTCAAGATGACAAAGCAGTAATGGATTTATGTATTTGTCTTGCAGGTTAACCCTTGAATCAGTGAGTGAATCTCTCACAAACCTTTTGAGGAATTTGGACTGTTCTATGAAATTATAAATATTGTGGTTGCTAGTTTATGTGGTGTTTTGGATGGTCAATTTGGTGCTTCATGTGTAGTGAAACAAGATATATGCTGTGATCAGTTTCAGTTCATATTGGATTTTTTGCTTTCAGTTTCAACTGATAAATGTCGAGGGGAAGATCTGATGGATCACCGAAGAAGCGATTAGTTGCTTCGGTCTGTGCTGTGGCATTCTTTGTTGGTTTTCTCTATGTGCCAAACTTTGAATTAGTTGTATCAATTTATTGTGGGATATTAAATTCTTCATATTGCTGTTTGTAGGTTGTGGGACCATCATTAGTAAAAATAGAAATAAGTTATTGAATACGTGAATGAGACCTCCACATTCCATTTCATGTATGTTGTATAATGATTTTGTAGAGACTAACATAGTCAGCTTTAGCTACTTGTTCAATTCAATTAGTTTCTGTTTTAGCATCAATTCAAACTTATGAGTTACTAGTAATTAATTAGCTTAATTATGAATTAATCAGGTATCTAACGGCAGCAGCAGCAATGGAGGAGGGAGGCGTATAGGGAGTGATTTATCATTATAAGGAAAGATGCTGCTACCTTTGGTTCTTCCTTATTAGGGCAGTATCAAGCAATGGATGTATTATGGAAAACTACTAAGTTGTATTTTGTTGTTATCAATTTTTGGAATATATCCCAATTATATGATCTTGTTTTGAGTATTTGGGATTATGCTAGATATATAGATTTGGTACTATGTATTTGAGATTGTGGTTGCATCTTTTGAGTATTTGAGATTATGCTAGATATATAGATACTAATGATGAGGCTGTTCAGGTTACTATTTGTTAAAATTCATTTTTTTTTTTAAAAAAATAGACTTTTCATATCGGTTTTCTATGGGAACCGATATGAAAAGTTTTTTTTTTTAAAAAAAAAAGACTTTTCATATCGGTTTTCTAATGAAACCGATATGAAAAGTCTCTTTTTTTTTAAAAGAGAGACTTTTCATATCGGTTTTCTATGGGAACCGATATGAAAAGTCTCTTTTTTTAAAAAAAATAGACTTTTCATATCGGTTCTAGGGGTAACCGATATAAAAACAACTTTTCATAACGGTTCAGGAACCGATATGAAATGTCCCTATTTTTTATATCTCCTTTTTCGGCATCGGTTCGGGAACCGATATGAAATGTCAATTTTAACCGATATAAAAAGCCTTTTTTCCATTAGTGTTTGCGTGCTAAGTGCCTGGATACTCCTTGATGGTATTGTGATTGATAATGATTCAGTGGATGATTTTTGATGACTCTTTATGTGTTCATGATTGATTTGTGATGTGATATTATTTTTACGGTTGATATGCGATTTGAAGTTGTTTGTATGAATTGTATGTGATTTGATGAAGTTGTGTTGCTCGAATTGTTGTTGCTGGATTTTGTTGTCTAGGTGCAGAATTAGGCGCCCTAAGTGGGGCGCCCTGTGCCAAGCATTGTTGTTGCTGGAATTTTGGCCACGGAATTAGGCGTCCTCGCGATTGGGCGCCCCGTGCCAAGTTGTTGCGTTTTTGGTTGAATTCTCCATTGCAGGAATTGGCGCACTTGTGCTGGGCGCATGAGCCAAAGTTTGTGTTGCTGAATTGTGCTTGCTGTTGTGCTGAATTGTGCTTGCTGTGTGTGCGTGTCAGTGTGCGTGCGTTGTGTTGCTTCCGGATGTCTAAGTTGTGTCTTAGGCGCCCAGGCACTGGGCGCCATTTTCAGGACGTTCCCGATTTTTAATACAAACTGTTTTCGCTATAACTTTTGACTCGGGTGTCCGTTTTAAACGTTTCAAAAAGTTGTGAAGCCCATCTCGTTGTCTATCAGTGTGTCCTATTTTAAAAGCGAAAACTTATTATTTTCTGATGGTTCTGGGCGCCCGAGTGGCTGCTCCGATGGTAGTTGTTGTTGCGTTGCAAAACTGTTTTCGGTGTCTAAAACCTTTTTGGTGTCAATGACGATGTTCTAAAGAACGTTTCTGCCTTAGTGGCCAACTTTAATGATAATGATGTGTAAATGACGATGATGCCCTTAGTGGCTAGTTAAATGATTGTTTTGCTCTTAGTGGCTACTATTATTTATAATGAAGTGTAAATGACGTTTTTGCCCTCAGTGGCTATTGTTTGAGTTGATGATATTGATGTGTAAGCGACGATGAAACCCAGTGACGTTTAAAGCCCGAAAGGCTAAGTGATGTTAAGGTCTAAAAGGCCAAGTGACGTTGTGTGTTGATTGTGAATTGACAGGTGTTGTGCCCTTTTTGGCAAATTGGTAAGTGACGGGTCACATTGTTGACTGTGTTTGTGTGTGTTTGTGTGTGATGCATGTCGTAGTGTCCCATGCATCCCATGTGCATAATGTGAAGAATAGGCTTCGGCCTCTTGTGACGAATAGGCTTCGGCCTCTTGTGACGAATAGGCTTCGGCCTCTTGTGACGAATAGGCTTCGGCCTCCTGTGAAGAGTAGGCTCGGCCTCTTAATTGTGACGAATATGGTACCATCATGCATATGCCCGCGAGTGGGTTGCACTTCATATACTTACATAACATTGTGATGAGCTTTGGTAGTGATTGAATTGATATTTGTGATGTGGTCTATATAGCTGGCGTTGCGATGTGTTGTTGTGGTGATTAATATTGATGATTGATTTGATATTTCGTGATGCGGTTGATATAGTGTCATAACCCTAGCATAGTGCTTATCATAAGCTTTATTATATTGCTAGATGAACTCACCCCTTCTGTTTGAATGTTACCCCTATGCGGTAACGTGCAGGTGATCTCGAGTGAAGGCTTAGGTATCTTCACTAGCTGAGTCGGGTCGTCTGCTCTGATTATGTAACACTAGGGGGGAATGATGTTGTTTAAGTTACTTAAGACTTGTTGTTGTTGTTGGATTTTTTAGTACTGTCAGCCTTGCCTGGTTGCAATGCCTATTACGATTAAATTTGTTGGATTTTCCGCTGTGAGGTTATATTTTAATTTACAATGACGTTTTGTAAGTATTATAAGACTGTTTTCGAAAAGCGAGTAATTTGGCGCGTGATGTTTAACGAAGTAAGTGTGACATCCCTTGTGGTGTATTTGAAATTTGAAAACTCTGACTTTTATGCAAATAAATTAATGGGTAAGTAGGGGTGTTACACGTTCGATTCTTTTTTGGCACAATAAATGGTTAGGACCCGAGCCATTTAAGGTGGTTTTCCCAGATTTGTATGCACTTTCATCTCAAAAAAATGAGGTTGTGGGAAAAGTGGGAGCTTGGGAGTTGGGGAGATGGAGATGGGATTTGAAATGGTCTAGAAAACTTTCTCTTCATGAACAAGAAGCGGTACATTCTTTGAATACTATTCTCTTTGAGGTACAGTTGATAGAAGATAGACATGACAGGTGGAAGTGGATAGTGCACAAGCAAAACTTATTCACGGTACGTTCTTGTTATTCTCTTATCATGAGTTTGTTGGATCATACTTCGTTGAGTGGAGATATAGTAGATGCATTATCAATTATTTGGAAAGCTGATGTTCCCTCCAAAGTAGCATTGTTTTACTGGCGGTTATTTTTAAATAGGTTGCCAACCAAGGACAATCTCATTAGAAGGCGTGTGGTTATTACTAATAGTCGTTGTCCTTTATGTGATATTCATGATGAATCTGTAAATCACTCTTTCTTTAATTGCGCCTTCTCTAAAGGCGTTTGGAAAGAAGTTCTGAATTGGTTGGGAATTGTTGAGGATTTAGACTATCATGGGTCACATCATATTCAGGTATATCAGAGTCACATTTTGCATTTCAACATAAAGATAAAGCTGCGGTTAGTTTTTTGGATGGCAACAATGTGGTTGATTTGGAAGGAAAGAAGCAATGTCATTTTTCAAGGGGTGGCAGCCGAAATCCCCAATATTGTTAATAAGGTCAAATCTTGGGGTTGGTGTCTGGGTAAAGAAGGTGTTGTAGGTGGTGCCTTAATTTCAGATTGGTCGACGTCTCCACTATCTTGTATTAAGACTGTAAACAGCAGTAGCTGAACTTTTGTAATTAGGATGGAGTACCTCTAATACTCCTCCTGTTTTATATATATATATATATATATATATATATATATATATATATATATATATATATATATATACCATTTTCTTATCAAAAAAAAATTCTAATGATTTACCCAAACTGATCATGAAAAAATACAACACAATATAAGAAACAAATCACTACGTCACTTATACTAAGCAATGAAATTGAAATCTGATATTCTCATTTAATAGGATTAAAAATTTATTTAGCAAAAAGAAGGCTAAAAGTGTAATTTCATTCCAAAATTGTTTTTTCATTAAATAATAATTTATCCTCTCGAATAGTAACATTACCTTTAATTACATCACTTAATTAATCCTCTCGAATAGTAACATTACCTTTAATTACATCACTTAATTAGAGATAAAATAGAGATCCCTCCTTCGATACCTATAAAAATAGTATTTATTTCTTATATTTTGGACTAAAATTAGGTGGTATTAGTACTAAAAAGATAAAGCAACCTGTGATGGCGAAAAAATGAAGTGCATTGCTCGGAACCTGTGATGACGAAATCTACAACTAGAATTTCAAAATGTGAAAAGGCAAAGCTGAAAAGGACATTTTCATGATAGATTCACGAAAATTTTGGCTAGAAAGGAACCACAGTACGTCAATATTGGCGACTAAGGAGCATGGTAAGCTTAACACTATTTTAAGACTTAATGCAATTACTTCATCGGTCGAAATCAGTTGATTTAACTAACAGAACTAGCTAAGTAAGCCAACAACTACAACTGCTATATGTTATTGCCCAATTGCTTACATTGAAGGAGGACCCCCACCAAGTCCCCAAGCCTTTTCAGGCCTGGATGAAAGTACCACTGAAATTTCTGTGTCTTGGATTTTCTTTCATCCTAATTAACAACCATGAAAAGAAGGTTCCATACTATGTTTATATAATGTCCCAAGGAAAGACAAACAAAATGGTATTTTTAACATGTTTGATTGTCACTCACGCTTTCAAGGAAACGTCATTCGAGGCCACCCATCACTGTATTATTGTTCCTGGTCAAACGATTAATTATGTATTATATTATGGACTCCCCAAAAAAATAATTAATCGTTACTGTCTTGTACTTGTACTTGTACTTGCAAACTTGATGTGTTAGACTTTTTTTTTTGTCAAGTTGTAATGATTTTTATAGAAATGGGCAAGGCCACAACCAAAAACAACAAACATTGCAAAGAAAACCCAAAAGTCCAACACAAGCTATTGGATCAGAGGGTATACAGAGAGAAAAAAAACAACAGGTTTAAATATAACTTCAGAAGCCCAACAAGAGCAGGCCAACCTAGAGCCCAGTAGAGCCCAAAAACACACAAGTGCAACGAAAGCAATAGAGTATCACCTAAACAAACAAAAAGAAAAACAAAGAAGGGCCAAAAACTCCAGCAACGAGAGCTGACCCCAAAACAATCTCCACCACAAAGACAATCATACCCAAATCACGAAGATCACAGCGAGAAAGCTCTTCAAGAAACCGATTTGCAGCACAGAATCTTCCACCCGATTACACCAAGGAATGAGAGGCATGCACAAGGAGCTTTTACGAAACCCTAGACGAGAGCAGAGCAATCGTAAGCGAAAGGCGAGGACAAGATTATCAAGGAACGGTACCAAATCTCAGCGAATCAGGAGCATAACAGGCTTTGCAATCCTCGACTATGATTTTACGAATCGAGTCAGGTGGTCTTGAAGACCAGTTGGATTGAAGAGCCCCTTTTGAAAACAGCGAAGCCACCTCATGAGCTAGTTTGTTACCATCACCATTCGTCCAGGTAATGTCACATCCACCTAAAACCTTCCTGAAATCTTCAACATCTTTGAGAATAACACTGATTTCTGATGAGTATTTCTTTGTTTCACACATGTTGACAATTTGTTGATTATCTGATTCAATCATCGGATGCCTGAGGTGAAGGGACACAACAGTAGAGATGGCTTCACGCAACCCAAGAGCCTCGGCTACAAGGGAGGAACTAGCAAAAATCTTCTTGTGACTAGATGTAAGAATTCTTCCTCTACTATCTCTACAAACAGTAGCAATAACACCTGTGCATGCTACTTTGTTAAACGCAGCATCACAATTAATCTTTGTTGCATTCCCAATAGGAGGTTTCCATCTACATGGGACCTTTTTGACACAGCCATTAGCAGGTCTGGGATTAGATGAAGGGGAGGGTCTAGTAGCTATTAAAAATTCATGCCAAAGAGCCTTAATCCTAAAAAGAGACTCCAAAGGGTTAGGAACTTTATCATTAAATATAGCATCATTTCTAGCATTCCAAATATTCCAAAGGGTGAAAATAAGCTTAGTTAAGCTATGATCAGAATCCTGGGATAAGCTTACGACCCTACTCAGAAACCAGTTATGAAAGGAAGATAAGCCTATAGGATTAGGAGGGTGAACAACCTGAAGACCAAACCATAGAGGTTGAGTCCAAGGACATAACAATAGCAGATGCTTAACAGTTTCATGTTCAGACCTACAAAATGGGCATTTAGGAGTAATAGAAATCTTCTTTTTGAAAAGAGCATCTTTAGTAGGGAGATAATTGTGGAGAGCCTTCCAAAGGAAGTGTTTCATCTTAGAGGGGACATTAGCACTCCAAATGATTTTCCAAACATCAATAGGGATACCATTAGAAGAAGAGGCATTCAAATTATTCTGAGTAGGATTCATAAGCATTCTATACCCTGACCTTACAGAATAGTTACCATCAAAAGTGTGAGGCCAGACTAATTGATCATAAGTAGAGGACCAAGAAATAGGAGTTTTAATGACTTCAATGGCAGATAGTGGAACTAGATTAACCCTAAGTTTAGTTAAGTCCCAATTATGAGAGTTATCTATTAGCTCTCCAACCTTTGAGATAGTAGCAGAAGCCAATAGAAGAACTTTATCACCCGAAGCAGTCCACTTATCATTAGCAATACTAATGCTCAGGCCAGAACCAATGAATTAAGCTCCTCCACACCCAAGAAGCATTTCTACCAATGGAGGCCTGCCCAAACTCACACTTAGGAAAGTAAATAGCTTTCAAAGTGGTAGCCCAGTAAGAGTTGGGCTCCTTGATTATTCTCCAAACTTGCTTAGATAACATAGCCGAGTTCATCTTTTGAAAATCTTTAAACCCCAGCCCTCCAAGAAGTTTAGGATAACACAATTCATCAAACTTCCTCCAATGAATACCTCTATTATTAGATGAAAATTGCCACCAAAACCTAGCCACAGAGGAAGTGAGAGAAGCACAAAAGGTTTTATGAAGCTGCAGAATAGACATGATGTAAGTAGGAATAGCTTGAACAACAGCTTTTATCAAAATCTCCTTCCCTGCTTGGTTAAGCAAATTACCTTTCCAACCTTCCTTTTTAGTTAGAACTCTATCTTTAATCCAAGCCAAACCTTGGACCTTAGAGCCTCCCCACTCAGCAGGGATACCAAGGTACTTTCCAGGATGATCCCAAGAGCCACTCTCCTTATACCGGGCCCGAATGACAAGTGACACTCCAATCCTTTGTCAATCTCGGGTGTTAATTGTTAATCTAGAGGGATATCGGGCCTAGAGCTGTCAAGATGGGCGGCCTGGCCCAGTCCGGCCTATTGGGCCAAACGTAAAAGTGGGTTGGGCCCGGTCAATTGTCGATTGGACCATGTTTTGTGTAGCCCAACTCAACCCAAAACATTGGACTGATAGGCCGGCCACGGCCTATTTTAACTTTAACAAAGAAAATCATAAAAATTGCTCAAAAAACATAAAAAGTTGGAAAGTTGGGCCCATGGGCCATCTGAGCTTGGTCAAAACGACCCAATTTGTTCTTGGCCCCTATTTAACGAGTCCAACCCAACCGAAAACACTAGGCCTTAGGCTAGGCCAAAATTGACAGCTCTACGCATCCTCATCTGTAATTTTTTCTCATTTTACTACCTTAAGTTATATTTCTACATCTTGATAGCGGTTGTGACTTTAAAAAGGAAGTTAGAACATCTAGGTTATCACCTTTTTAAAGGACCTCTTTCAAAACTCGTAAACTTGAGCATGAGAATGTGTATAGGATTGTGCCTCCAATAAGGACTACTCCTCGAACTCTTATGCTGAGAGAAAGGAGATCAACGTTTTCTGTTTAAGCTAGGAGATAAAGATTCACTGAAATTTTATTAAAAAAGGAAAAAGAAATAAGAAAAAAAATCATGGGGGACAAGAACCAAAACCTAAGAAAAAAGACAAATAAAACAAAAACAAAAATAAACAATAAAGATAAAAAAGAAATCAAGTGTATCTTTAAGTTACGTTTTCTATTTTTCTGCAGTTTATACTTCTGAACTTTAGATTTCACACTATTAAATCAGAATCAACATTATCTAAATTATCAACAATTTCTAGGTTATCTCTCTAGCTTCTTTTCTTGCCCAGTATTTTTGTGAAATCTTTAAGTCAAATTTCACTCTTACAAGAAAGTTACATTATTTAAATCTCTTTCAAATAAGGAAACAACTTTGTCTATTTCCTTAGAATGGACATCTTCTGAAGATTGAGATAACATTAACTCATGTAGAAGATTCTTCATTATCTTGATGGACTACTTCAGAACAATTCACAACAACCTATTGGATCTCATTGTTTATTTGTACCTCTTTTGCATGCAAAGTTTTATTCCCAATATCCATTGCAGCTTTCATCTGAATGGCAAGAGTCTAGACATTTTCTACTTCCACAATTGACTTTGAGACTAGCCGAGATCCTTCTAATTCAATCGTGTATCACCATCTGGTGAGTTACTTATTTCTGCATGTAGTATCTTTAGACAAATCAGTCCACAAAGTTTTTCCTTTATCCTGATTTGGGTCCTTCACCTTAGGGATATACTTAAAAGCATTTTTAGGCTTAACAACTTGCTCTTGAGCTTGTTAGTCCTTGTTACATTTTGTACCAGACTACATCTGATTATTGCAATTGCTTGTAATAGGACTCCGATTAGAAAATAAATTTTGATGAGAGAGAATGATGAGTTTAAGGTATTCTAGGAAAGAGAATGGTGATCAAAATAATAGTATGTGGTGAGAGAGTGATTAGTTAAGAGAGAGACAGAGAGAAAGGTGCCAAATTACCAGATTCTCAATATAGACAATCCTTCCCCCAAAGATTCTAACAATTCACATAGAAACAAGGCAAACTTTCGCACTTAATTGCCACAAAGAAGGCTTATCCTCAAACCTACAATCGTACCTTAATAAGATTTCGTCCCCAAACTTTGCAACGATGCACCTTACAGAAGTTAATTCCACGTGTTTAATTTTTTAGTATTTATTGTATTCATCTTTTTGAACATTTTTGTTTCCATTTTTCCTTCCCTAATAAAAAGTAGGGGATGTTACGGAGTGTCAATAGTACTCCCTTGATAAAAAAAAAGTCAAGTCTAGCATGCCATTTAGTATCAGATTCAGATGGCGATCCATTTGGGCTTTTTTTTCATTATCAGATTTAGATTATTTTTTTGAACACAAAAATGAGCTCCTAAATTCAGTTTTTTTCATTCCCTAAATATCTCATTTTTTTCCCAATTTATTAAGTTTTAAAATATATACTAGAAAACTAAATTTTGACTTTTCCAAAATGTATTTGATTTTTCCATAATGTATAAGATTTTTCCGAAATGTATATGATTTTTCTGGCACATATATGATTTTTCCGGTATATATTTTGAAAAACACTTTTTATTTATTAAAATTTGTTTTTTTCATTTAAAAATTATATGAAAATTAAGTTTTGGTATTTTATTGAAGTTTTTAATTTTATTGCAATGGAAAAATATAGAGGAACAGATAATAAAATCATCTGCAAGATTGGAGACTACAGTAAGATCTCTCGTAGAGAGGTGATGATAAGGTGAGAGGAGCTTGATCCACACATAGTTGTTTTCTTGGCGCATATTCAAAGTTGAAGTTTTATTCATAAAAAGAGATACCCTTTGGCAAAATAAGACAATTCAAATAGACTCCTACTGCATGGACAAAAAATAAAGTTCTACTCCCTCCCATTGAAACAAGAATTTCCAATTAGTTGTGCTGAAGAGGGATTGTGTAAACTGGAAACTATATCAAGTTTCATGCAGTGAGATCTTGGTGTAACTGTATGGTTTATTCATCTTTCCCCTTAAGGAGATAAGATGAAACTTTAGGGGCAAAGTAATTCTAGCTAACACCTTTTCCCATCTACTCTGTATTAAGGAGAGTTTTTGCTAATTCATTCAAATAAAGACAATGATTTCTATCAACATCATTATTTTTATGGAATACTCGTATGAGTTACCTGAGAAGGATCTGTGCTACTATTAGAATGCATGATGAAGGATAGACATTTCAACATTAACATAGCTAAAGACTTAGCACACTTGAAGGCATTGCAAATTTCAAGAAATCAGATAAACTTCACCGTTAGAATTCACCTGAAGATGAAGATATTTTTAACGTGGGATTAAAACACGAAATAAGATTTTTCTTGTGTGATTTGTTTAAGGCAAGTAACAAGGTGAAAAGGCAAATAACAAAGGAAAATTAGTATCCTTTAAGACCATAAGTAACAAAGAAGATCTGTTATCTGTATTTGTCTCAAAGAAAATTTCAATACATATATGGACACGCTGCAAAAGTATAAGCATATATCTACTGTTTATCTCATGCACAAAACACTCATCCCAATCAAACTAAATTCAATATCATTCAATGGTTAGGAAGAACAATGATCAGCCTTCTTTCTTTTCTTTCTTAGGATGTATTGCTTGGAAAACAGCTTCGAATTCTTCTTTCACTCTTTCAAAGACATTCGGACCCTTAACTTCTTCAATAGGGGTATTCTCATCAATATCATCACTCTTTCCATGAGTTTCTTTATGATGATGGTGCTTTGACTTATCATGGTGTATGATGGCTTTAATCTCTTCTTTAGCTTTCACAAATACATTGGCTTCCTTTGGTTTCTTTTCTGTCAACAGAAAAAGGCATGAGTGATTTTTTCATTCATACATGACATATATGAGCAATGCATAAAAGCAATGAGACTGATGAGCCTAATGTATTAGTGAAATAACACTTATGAAATCATTCCAGAGGGAAGCCCTTAACTAAGAATACAAAAATCATGTTTATAGATAATTTGATTAGGTTTAATGACAAACACTACTTTAAAGAATGCACTAACACATTATTCTTATGCAAATTGTAGACAAACAAGGTTTTGAAGTACGAAGTACCAACTCAGACACAGAGACGTATACACAGGTACAGACACGGACACCTGACACATGTCTTCAACCTGAAGTGTCAGTGCTACATAGGTTTTAAATGGCGGTATCGATCGCAGTCATGTCGCGATTCTTGATACTGCAGAGAATCACCATAAAATGTGGCTGGTACAGCCTTGACAGCAATTGCAGAGACATAAAAAATTCTGATGTAATAACCTAAGTACACAATATCCAAATGACCAAGAAAAAGAAACATTTCCACAAAGTAAGACATACCTGATGAAGAGCTTGAGATTTCTTGATGATGTTTAGACTTGGCCATTTCATTTTCATCGCTACGTCACAAAATAAAACAAGTAGAAATCAGAGTCAGTCAACAGAGTTTCCCTAATTTCTAATTTCTAAACAAAAAAAGGGCATGATTTGAACCTTATATGATGAGTTGAAGTCTCTTTTTTGTGATGCAAAACATGAGCAAAGGCTTGAAACTCCTCTTTTGCTCGTTCAAATACATTTGGAGCCTTAACATCATTCACCGAAGTGTTTTCGTTAATCTCACTATTCAATCCATGAGTTTCCCTAATTTTATGATGATGATGGCTCGAAGACTTGCTGTGAGTATGCAATATAGCCTCAAATTCTTCCTTTGCTCTATCAACCAAATTAGGTCCTTTTACCTCTTTAACTGATACCAATACAAAACATAATAATATCAATAACTTATAATACAATAATTAAATGCCAATACTGAAAAATCCAATCACTGTAGAACCAAATAAATACAAAGATCGCCAATTGATTGAATGAATGGTTGTAAAATTGATTGGGTGATTGTATTCATACCTGAAAGATGCTTTGTTGTATTGTCGTTGGATATAGATTCCGTCATGGTGACTTCAAGGTCAGCGGGGAAAAGAGAGTGAGTTTTTTGATATTATATTTTGTGAAGGTTTTTTTTGTTACAGTTGGGAACGCGAAAAGGCGTGACGAGAAAAGAAAAGAAACGAAAAGAGTCTGTTGTTAGTTTGGTTCGTATGCTGAGAAACGACGCAACGGATTGAGATGTCAACGTGTCATCGAGTCATCGAGTCATCTAATTTTCTGGGCAAAAAAATTTGTCCAATAATACGTCACTTTCTAGAATTGAAATGAAACCCTAATATTTCTTTTTTACCAAACTCTTTATTATTTAATAATATTTCTTTTATAACTTTACTAATTTATCTTTCCAATGTAATCATTATTTATCTCTTTCCCATATAAAATTAACTATTTTTCTTAATATATGTGAAATGACCAAAAACGACATATAATATGGGATGGAGGAAGTATATTAAAAGAGGGTGTTAGAAAATGTCAATTTTCTAACATAAAATCATTAAAATTATCTCTCTATCTTAATCTCTCTATTTTAATCTAATATAATCTCTCTAATACAAACTAATATCCTAATATTAAATGATTTAAAATATAAACAAGTGATAACGGGAGCAACAACTTGAGCGGCACGGGAGCGGCAACGGGAGCAGCAATGGATGTGCATATCTTATAATAAATCTCTTTTTTTTCTTCTGAATTTTACTAGATTATTAAGATTAGAAGAAGATTCCGACTTTTTTTATTTTTTTCAACCCAAGTATTTTGCAACATTATTAAGAGAGACCGGTTCAAATGAGATTCCAACATAAGTATTTTGCATATTTCAACGTATTTAAAATTTCATAGCAAATTATAACAAATACGGTGTCCTTTTCAAATGGTAAATAGGTATATCCTAGCAAAAAGCCAATTTTGGACACTCTTCAAGCCTGCCACATGTCCTTTTCAAAGGGTAAATTAGTCTATTGCCCACTAAATGATAAAAACCCAACAACTTTTGCAGGAAACTAACAAAAGCTGTTGCTGCTGACTGTCGCATGCTGAAAGAAAAAAAATATACACTACTACGTACGACAGAAAATAGATAGATCACTACAAGAATTAAGGGTATTACTGGCTAACTCAATCCCCCAGTAATGGTATAAATCGGCCAGAAATTGCACTTTACTGGCGGATTTAGTCCGCCAGTAATCAGCCAGAAAAACGATCGCAGGTAACAGTTACTGGCTGAATTTCAGCCAGTAATTACTGGCGAAAATTCGGCCAGTAAATCCGCCAGTAATTACTGGCTGAAATTCGGCCAGTAATGTATTATATATTTTTTTAAAAAATATTTTTAAAAAGCTTTTTTGTATTTAAAATTTGTTGTTTTAAATATTTAATTCGTTTTTTTTATTTAATTTTTTAAAAAGCTTGTTGTTTGAAGCAAAGTGAGAACCAAAGTGTTCCTGGCAGAGGCGGCGACGACGGTGCTCCGGCGACCCTCCGGTGGTAGTGGATTTGGGGGTGGTTGTGTGGTTGTAGGGGTTGTATTGAGCCGCAGCCTTCAAGACCAGAGAGAGAAAGAGAGAGCAAACGAAAGAGAGAAAGAGAGTTGCAGCGATGGTGGTTCCTGGTGGTTTAGCGGTGGTGAGAGAGAGAGGAATTGTGGCCCGCGGTGATGAGAGAGAAAGGAGGGTGTGCGAAGGTGGTGGCTCTGCTGTTGTTGTTGTGGAGGTTTTGGTGGTGATGAGAAATGAAGGTTGGTGGTGATGAGAAATGAAGAAATGAGGGATTGAGATGAGAGTGAAGAAATGAGGGTGGGAGATGAGAGGAAGGAAGTTGAAAGAGAGGGAGATGAAAAAATGAATTGAGATGAGAGTGATTAAAGGTGGAGAGAGAGATGAAAAGCTGGCACGGATGAAAAGGTGGAGACAGTGATTACTGGCGGACATATGTCCTTTACTGGCGGAACTGTTTGCGTTTACTGGCGGAACTGTTGCAGGCTGACAGCCCATCGAGTTGACCATTGCTGCAGTCCTTACTGGCGGAAATATGTATTTACTGGCGGAACTGGACTGACGCGACAAGGGACTGCAATTCAGGATATTTTGTGGCTGAAATTTCCGCCAGTAAATGTAATTACTGGCGGATATATTTATTTATAAAATTATTTTAGTTTTCCAATTAATTTCCGCCAGAAATCCCCTACTCAATCCGCCAGTAAATATACTGGCTGTTTAAATTCGACAGAAATGTTATGGAATCCGCTAGAAACTTACTGGCAGACTAAATCCGCCAGAAATTGCCAAATTCCACCAGAAACTTTACTGGCTGACTGATTCCGCCAGAAATGCCTAGCCAGTAATGCAAGTAATTCTTGTAGTGGATAGCGAGAGAGAGAGAGAGAGAGAGAGAGAGAGAGAGAGAGAGAGAGAGAGAGAGAGAGAGAGAGAGAGAGAGAGAGAGAGAGAGAGAGAGAGGGAGAGAGAGAAGCTGTTGGGAGACAAACGGGAGAGGAATGAATGCTAACAAAAAAGAGATTGAGAGAGACATTACTTTTTCCTTTTTCCTTTAACTATTTATTTTATTTTATTATCTAGCAACGCTTATTTTGAAATTATTTCTTTTTACTATTTACTATAACTAGTAAAACTACTATAACTAATTGATTTAATCACTAACAATTTGGAAACTACTAAATAATCTACTCAAACTACTAAAATCAGTTAATTTAACCACAACCAATTGTCAAAAAAAAGGTCACCGCTAGAAAAAATTTCAAAATAATTTTTCTTAAACAAATCAATAATTAAATCTCATTTTTTTGGTGAGCCACACGGGAGTGGCGAGAGCAGCAACGACAGCGCCAACGAGAGCGACAACAAGAGAGCCAACGGGGGTGCATATTTTATATTAAATCTCATTTTCTTTTTTCCTCATTTTTACTCTATTATTAATATTATAATAAGATTCCGACTTTTTTTTAACTTTTTGCAATTTTCAATGTATTTATAAATTCATAGCAAATTATAACCACGTACAGTATCACCCTTGCGTATGCACGGGTAAAATACTAGTACTCCATGTAAAGGATACGACCCATTTAAGTGGGCTTTTTGTGTTTTTCCTTGAAATTAAGTAGGCTTTTGATTGTGAAATAATGGAAGTATGTTATTAATGACACCCCCTTAACTTCTAAATACACGTACCATAGTGAACTACATTGCCATAAATAATGTATTTACATTATGTGATTTTTTAAAAAAAAGATATCTTAAATAAGCTATTTAGGATTTAAATATTTTTTCTATAAAAAAAAGGATTTAAATATTTTCAAACTCACGTAGTAAATACACAATTTACCGTATACTATTTTAAGGCTCTGTTTGGTGCGTCTCATCCGCTAGCGGATAGCGGATGAAAGTAGCGGATGAAACTAACGGGTAAAGAGTACATGTGTTTGGTATTTTTTGGCATTTCTGCCCGATTTATTTATCTTCAATTAGTTCTCTATCCTTATTAAATAAATGTAATAATAATTAAACAAATATGTCCTTTTATAACATTTTACATTTACTGGCTAGTTCAACCGCTAGTTTTACCAAACACATTATTTGCTATCAGCTGCCTTATCCGCTATCCGCTAGCTCATCCGCTATACGCTCATCTGCTATCCACTAGCTTATCCGCTATCCACTACTTTTTACCAAACAGAGCCTAAAAAAAGAGAACCATAAATAGCTTATTTACGATACCTAATATTAAATAGACATACTTAAATTGCTTATTTACAATTATGGTATGTATACTGTAAATTGTTTATTAACAGTAGGTATACCGTAAAATTACATAACGTAAATATATTGTGCTATTTACAATTTTAATTTTTATTTTTAATATTTGTTTTTTTTTTTCGATAAGCAATTGATTTATTGAAAGGAGCACTAGGAGTGCTCAAGACTAACAATTACTGTTAATACAAAGAGAGACATGTGCCACCAAAAAAATCATTGCCAAGAAATACATTTAATATGCATAACAATGGAGTCAATGCTGGGTTCCTCCCCTTTAAAGTTCAAGTTGTTTCTTGCAAGCCAAAAGCTCCAACATGTAGCGAACCAAATAATGTACTTTAGTTTCTCAACATTTTTCCCGTAGAAAGCTGTCCCAAAATGATGAAATTGATCGTCTATATTGTGGTGAATTAACTGTTGCAACCCAAGCCAATCGCCCACCTTAGCCCACACTCGTTTCGCCACTCCACAAGAGCCAAATAAATGATCCAAGTCTTCTATATGCTGCGAACAAAAACAGCATGCAGCATGTAACACCCCTTTTTTACCCGGTAATTTGTTTAATAAAAATATCAGAGTTTTTCAAAATTTGTTTACACCACAAGGGATGTCACACTTACTTCGCTAAACGTCACACTTCAAATAACTCGCTTTTCGAAAACAGTCTTATAATAACTTCAAAACGTCATTATCAGTTAAAATACAACTTCGCATCCGGAACCCAACAGTTTAATCATAAAAGACATTACAAATATGCCAGGCTTACAATACTAAAATCCAATAACCACAACAGTCATAATGACTTAAACAACATTCATTCCCCCCTCCCTAGTGTTACATATCAGAGCATGACGACTCGACTCGAGAAGTGAAGCTAAAGGCCTTCACTAGGAATCACCTGCACGTTACCAACACGGGGGCAACATTCAAACAGGAAAGGGTGAGCATCATTTCAGTCTATATAATAGAAAATATGATAAGTACTAAACATAGGCTACACACTAGAATAATCAGCATCCAATACACTAAACATCCACATCACAGTCGTCATTCACATCATTTACAATACTCAACTCATGTCGTGTAAGCTTATGAAAATGCAACTCGCGGGTATATGCATGAAGGTACCTTTTCACAAAACGTCGCTTAGCCACTCAGGCCTTATCATCACTTAGCCACTCAGGCCTCAAAACATCACTGGGTTTATGCATATGGGCATGAGACACTATGACATGCACCACTCACAATACACAAATACACAATTACTCAATTCATAGTCAACTATGTGACCCGTCACTTACCGGTTTGCCGATTAAAGGCACAGCACCTGTCATTTCATAATTCACACACAAATAACGTCACTTAGCCTTTTAGGCTTTAACATCACTTAGCCACTCAGGCCCCAAATGTCATTTACACATAACATCATTCAACTCAAACATTAGCCACCGAGGGCAAAAACGTCATTTGACTAACCACCAAGGGCATCCTCGTCATTTACACATCATTATCATTAACTTTGGCCACTTGGGCAAAACAGTCATTTGACTAGCCACCAAGGGCATCCTCGTCATTTACACATCAATATCATTAACTTTGGCCACTAGGGGCAAAACAGTCATTTTGACACTACCGTGTTAAAACTGTTGTTTATACACCAAAAGGGGTTCTTAAAGAGTTCCACGTCATTTTTTCAATGTCACTGGGACGATCACCGGGGACAGCCACTTGGGCGCCCACAAACAATCAGAAAATAACAATTTTTCATTTTAAAAATTAGACCCATAGATGGACAACGTAAAAAGCTTCACGACACTTTTTGAATCGTTCAAAACGGACGTCTGAGTCAAAAGTTATGATAAAAATAAGTTTGGGAAAAACTAGACAACGTTCTGAAAATTGGCGCCTTAGGCGCCCAGGCAACACAGGCACCCAGCGCCCAGGCGCGCACAACACAACGCAACACAGCGCCACAGGCGCCCAGCGCCCAGGCGCGCACAACGCAACACAGACACGGGCGCCATGCGCCCAGGGAACAACAACGCGCACACAGCGCAACGCAACACAGACACGGGCGCCTAGCGCCCAGGCGCAACAACGCGCGCAGCACAACAAGTCACAGGCGCCCAGCGCCCAGCACAGGCGCCCAGCGCCCAGAAATCAGCAGCAACACCCAGAATTCTGTTTAACAATTCTTCAACACTAAAAATTGGTTTCTTAACAAATTTTAAAGTGTAAAAACTCCATTTTTCCAGCAACTAAGAAAAACACTTTTCTCATTCAAAAACACTAAAACTCAATTTTATCAAAACTCAATTAAAACCAAACAACACCACTAACCCCATCATGGCGCTCTAGGCGCCCAACACCCACAAACAAGCCAAACACATGGATCTCAATTTTGGATTCTCAACATATGCGCATATCACCACCCATAAAAACAACTTAATAGATCACACCACTCAATGAATCGAATTCGCAAAACACATTATAATGAACATAGAAGGAAGTTAACATTCAAGAACATCAAGAAAACACAAAAGAAATCATCAAGAAACATCAAGAACGCCAAAGAACATCAAGAGCATCATGGATCTAGTAGAAACCTTAGATCTAGGACCCATCATATAATTTATTAAATAGAATGATAGAGCTCCCCTAACCTTTTTCAAGAAGAATTCGATGCCTAGGATGCAGTCACCTACAGATCCACAGCAACAACGGAGATCCCTTCCCCTTGATCTTCGAATCTTCTTCTCCTTCTTCTCTTGGCCGCCCCCTTTGCTCTCACTCTCTTCCTCACGCTCCTCTCTTCCTTTCTCTCTTTCTCCACTTTCGCAAATGATAGTTAGGAAACCCTAACCCCTTGTGCCTTGCTACTTCGCATATGGCTTAATTCATGGGCTTGGGCTTCTCACTTAAGCCCAAGTCCATCTAATTTGGCACCTCCATCTTCTTAATACCCCCTACACCTTTTAATATAATTTCTAATTAATTGAAACACATCAAATAATTTAAATAAAATCCCCAATTACTTAACTAAATAAATTAATTAAATAATTTTAGGGTGTTACAACTCTCCCCCACTTAGAATATTTTCGTCCTCGAAAATTTACTCCACTCTACGAAACGAAACCCAACCTCCTAGTCACTTCCAACCATCCCCGTCCATCACCCTTCTCCACATTGTTACCCTTAATTAGAGGTTCTAATCTGAAGGTCATCAAAGTCACACTCAACTACTCAAACACCGTGACACTTCACTTAGGCAACCACACCTCATCATCACTCACCTCTACCACTACCTCGGTTACACCTACTTCGGTTCTCCATCATTCTCCTTGCCACCCATACGCTGCCCTTAGGCACTTTATGCTTCAACCACACTAGCTTCTATATACATTGATAACACTGCAACACTGCACTTCGTCCCACTTATACCTCGATTTCCATATACTTCGACGACACCACACGTCGACTCCCATTCAGTTCGACCCACTTATAGTCAGGTAACCACATCTCGGCTCTTATGTCACCCTACACACCTAACCTTCATCTCTTCTTGTTTCCTTGGTCCTCTCGCACTATGATCGAACTTAGCTACGACTACAACACCCATTCACTTGAAATTGGCGAGACACCCATTAAAGTTCTTCAACGAAAGTGACAACACCAACCATGACATCTTTGCGCTGAGAGTTCCTCAACTCCCATTTCCCCCCTAGGTCCTTCATAGGACCGACTCATCAACAACACATCATAACTTCACCAAAGTGAAGCACACACCACATCAATCACAATTAATTACGCGACTCCTTTGTCAATAAAGGACTAAGTCAACCTACATAGGGACCAAACAGCACATAAAATAAAATAATACATAATAATAAAATAACACAGATCGAGACAGCACCCTCTCACAATACCATAACAGTACTAAGGAAAATAGGAAGACAGCCCTTTTCAAAAATTTTCGAACGGCCCACTTGATTCAAGAAAACATCATTTTAATTTTAAGAACTCGGCACTTAAATTATTAAGAGAACAACACGTTATATTTGAGTGAACTTCACATTGACGTCGAAGAAAACAACACTCTAGATTGTAGAGAACAGTACACTTTAATGTGCGAAAACAGCAGCAAATACGACAACATTAACGACATAAAAATGGCACACCATTAATCTCAAAACAAAACAGCATCTTTAAACCATATAAAAACAGCGCACTATTGTTTTCAAAACGAAACAGCAATTGTAAACAATATAACCAACTCTTTAACTTTGGGAAAAGCACGTCAATCTTTGTAAACGTCCTTGTAAAATTTTTGGGTAAACAGTGTGAAAACAACCGCATCGTTTGAGTAAAACGGCAACAGCAAGACCAAGAAGAAGAACAACAACAACAACAAGGTGTAAACAGTGGTCTTTTAGCGCGCAACAACAGCAAAACACGGAGTGAAAATAATACTTCTTTTTAGCGCGCAACGGCAGTGGAAACAGCACGTTTACAACATAAAAATAGCGCTTCATTTTCGTAAAACAGCAATACGATTATTTCATAAAAACAGCAACTCATTTCATAGAAATAAACTGCAACACAGCAACTCATTTTTAAGCAAACCGCAGCATTTTATCTTGAAAAACAGCAAGACAGCAACTCTTCACAGCATAAAAACAGCCCCCTCTTATTTTCAAAAGCAAGACAACAACTTTGAACAATATAAGACAGCACACTATTCATTAAAAAAGAATAGAACAGCGACCTGAAACACTGTCAAACAGCACCCCATTTATTTTAAATACAATGGTAACTTTGATTTCTTTGAAAACATCAAATCCAATTATCAACTCTACGAACCATTATCAATTCAATTCAATTCGATTCAATTTAATCATCACTTTATATTTTAGAAAAAAAAATACACTCTCTTCCTTTAGAAAATACCACATTTCGAATCGAGAAAACATCACATTTTAAGCTGAGGAAAAACAGCACCTGCAAAAACAGCGCTTAAAACAAAACTGCGCATAGAAATAGCATGCAAAACCGAGTGAATAATAGCAACCCCTTTACTTGTAAATACAGTAGCTCATATATCTAATTTAAACAATGAAGCGGCAACACCTTTTCAACATAAAAACAGCTTACTATTATTTTCACAAGCAAACAGCACTTTCACCAATGTAAAAACGACACCCCATTGTTTCCAAACAAAACGGCAACTCGGAACAGTGTAAAAACGGACGCTATTCATTTTTAAAACAACACAGCAACACATATACACAATTAGAATTTGGCGCCTATACACCCGTGGGGATGTATAGAATACATACTTTCAAAACATTTAATTTTCTTTTTAAAACGTCTCAACTCATTGTATTCACACGTCAGAACATACAAATTAATTATTAAAATTTATAACACATCATACTCCTCATCTTAATTCAATCTCAATCATCATCAAACATCAAGGCACGAAATTACACGTGACAACATCAACATCACAATGTACTCAATTCCTCATCAATTTTACACCTACTCGTCAAATCACAACAATACTAAAAACACCCAATGGCAACAAACAAAATTCACCACAAGGTCTTCGTCGAAAATCGACGAGAGACACAGAAAACACACCAAGCAACACATTACAGTCATACACAAAGTACTCAGAGTAAACACACACATAGCAGCAGTAAGACACTAAGCAGCGCCAGTAACAACAATAGCAGTCATACCGTCTGACCAATTTAGCTAATCACTGCAACACAATTATGGTTAGAACGAGTACCAAGACTCGAGAGATAGCTAGACCCCACACTGGACAACTTGGCCGGACAGACCGAACTGCTCTGATACCACTAATGTAACACCCCTTTTTTACCCGGTAATTTGTTTAATAAAAATATCAGAGTTTTTCAAAATTTGTTTACACCACAAGGGATGTCACACTTACTTCGCTAAACGTCACACTTCAAATAACTCGCTTTTCGAAAACAGTCTTATAATAACTTCAAAACGTCATTATCAGTTAAAATACAACTTCGCATCCGGAACCCAACAGTTTAATCATAAAAGACATTACAAATATGCCAGGCTTACAATACTAAAATCCAATAACCACAACAGTCATAATGACTTAAACAACATTCATTCCCCCCTCCCTAGTGTTACATATCAGAGCATGACGACTCGACTCGAGAAGTGAAGCTAAAGGCCTTCACTAGGAATCACCTGCACGTTACCAACACGGGGGCAACATTCAAACAGGAAAGGGTGAGCATCATTTCAGTCTATATAATAGAAAATATGATAAGTACTAAACATAGGCTACACACTAGAATAATCAGCATCCAATACACTAAACATCCACATCACAGTCGTCATTCACATCATTTACAATACTCAACTCATGTCGTGTAAGCTTATGAAAATGCAACCCACTCGCGGGTATATGCATGAAGGTACCTTTTCACAAAACGTCGCTTAGCCACTCAGGCCTTATCATCACTTAGCCACTCAGGCCTCAAAACATCACTGGGTTTATGCATATGGGCATGAGACACTATGACATGCACCACTCACAATACACAAATACACAATTACTCAATTCATAGTCAACTATGTGACCCGTCACTTACCGGTTTGCCGATTAAAGGCACAGCACCTGTCATTTCATAATTCACACACAAATAACGTCACTTAGCCTTTTAGGCTTTAACATCACTTAGCCACTCAGGCCCCAAATGTCATTTACACATAACATCATTCAACTCAAACATTAGCCACCGAGGGCAAAAACGTCATTTGACTAACCACCAAGGGCATCCTCGTCATTTACACATCATTATCATTAACTTTGGCCACTTGGGCAAAACAGTCATTTGACTAGCCACCAAGGGCATCCTCGTCATTTACACATCAATATCATTAACTTTGGCCACTAGGGGCAAAACAGTCATTTTGACACTACCGTGTTAAAACTGTTGTTTATACACCAAAAGGGGTTCTTAAAGAGTTCCACGTCATTTTTTCAATGTCACTGGGACGATCACCGGGGACAGCCACTTGGGCGCCCACAAACAATCAGAAAATAACAATTTTTCATTTTAAAAATTAGACCCATAGATGGACAACGTAAAAAGCTTCACGACACTTTTTGAATCGTTCAAAACGGACGTCTGAGTCAAAAGTTATGATAAAAATAAGTTTGGGAAAAACTAGACAACGTTCTGAAAATTGGCGCCTTAGGCGCCCAGGCAACACAGGCACCCAGCGCCCAGGCGCGCACAACACAACGCAACACAGCGCCACAGGCGCCCAGCGCCCAGGCGCGCACAACGCAACACAGACACGGGCGCCATGCGCCCAGGGAACAACAACGCGCACACAGCGCAACGCAACACAGACACGGGCGCCTAGCGCCCAGGCGCAACAACGCGCGCAGCACAACAAGTCACAGGCGCCCAGCGCCCAGCACAGGCGCCCAGCGCCCAGAAATCAGCAGCAACACCCAGAATTCTGTTTAACAATTCTTCAACACTAAAAATTGGTTTCTTAACAAATTTTAAAGTGTAAAAACTCCATTTTTCCAGCAACTAAGAAAAACACTTTTCTCATTCAAAAACACTAAAACTCAATTTTATCAAAACTCAATTAAAACCAAACAACACCACTAACCCCATCATGGCGCTCTAGGCGCCCAACACCCACAAACAAGCCAAACACATGGATCTCAATTTTGGATTCTCAACATATGCGCATATCACCACCCATAAAAACAACTTAATAGATCACACCACTCAATGAATCGAATTCGCAAAACACATTATAATGAACATAGAAGGAAGTTAACATTCAAGAACATCAAGAAAACACAAAAGAAATCATCAAGAAACATCAAGAACGCCAAAGAACATCAAGAGCATCATGGATCTAGTAGAAACCTTAGATCTAGGACCCATCATATAATTTATTAAATAGAATGATAGAGCTCCCCTAACCTTTTTCAAGAAGAATTCGATGCCTAGGATGCAGTCACCTACAGATCCACAGCAACAACGGAGATCCCTTCCCCTTGATCTTCGAATCTTCTTCTCCTTCTTCTCTTGGCCGCCCCCTTTGCTCTCACTCTCTTCCTCACGCTCCTCTCTTCCTTTCTCTCTTTCTCCACTTTCGCAAATGATAGTTAGGAAACCCTAACCCCTTGTGCCTTGCTACTTCGCATATGGCTTAATTCATGGGCTTGGGCTTCTCACTTAAGCCCAAGTCCATCTAATTTGGCACCTCCATCTTCTTAATACCCCCTACACCTTTTAATATAATTTCTAATTAATTGAAACACATCAAATAATTTAAATAAAATCCCCAATTACTTAACTAAATAAATTAATTAAATAATTTTAGGGTGTTACACAGCATCCTCTTCGTTATAAATGACATGGCGTTTAAGAAGTAATTCACGCGTTGGTAGTGCCTTCGTAAAAATCCTCCAACCGAAGATGTGTATCTTTGATGGTACTGCAGTTTGCCAAATTTCTGCATATAAATCGGCACTTAAACCAGCAGATTCGGTTGCTGCTGCTGTCGAATTTTGTTGCTGAATCAGATGAACGTACATTGGGAAATGCTATATCTTAACCAAATATATCAAAATTACTGGCTAGTTCAAACTGCAATATTTGTTGATTTAACTTTTTTCCCAATTTTAAGTGTAATTTTGACATATTTTTTAGGCTAAATTGCAGTTTTCGTCCTTTATCTTCGGCTTTGGTATCATTTTGGTCTTTTATCTTTTTTTTCTCGTTTTGGACCCTCATCTTTTTTTGTGTGTGTCATTTTGGTCCTTTTTTGTAATTTTCCATCTATTACCTTAACGGATGCCACGCTGGCAATTAATTGCTGACGTGGCGTCTTAAATGTCAGGGCTGACTTGGAATTTATTAAATGATGTGGCATATAACGGACCAAAAAGAAACTTAAAAAAATATTAGGGACCAAATTGATAAAATTAACAAATCTGGAAAAACACCCCAATCTTCATCTTCATATTCTCCGGCGAGCCACCACCACCACCACCACAAACAGTATCATCGCCTCTCTCTCTGTCTCTCTCTCGCTCTCTCTCGCTCTCTCTCTCCTCATGAACACCAAGAACAACAACAATTTCCAGAATTCTCAATTCTTCACCAAATCAAGCAAATGAATGGTGCATTTTATACAAAGTTTCACAAGGAACTAGAATCCATCACCAATTGGCACAAAAAAGTGGAAGAACTTAATAAAAAACGTGGTTTCTAGAGGCAAACGCGTTTTGGGTTTTGCAAATTAGGGAAACCTTCAAAACTCAACCAAAATTCACCAAACCACTTGCAATAGATTCGAAATTGGTGCAGTAACTGATTGTTAGCAAAATATTTTAAAAAAATGATAAAGAATTGAGAACAAAATGGAAATGTAGATTCACATTTTACGGTTTTTTGGCTTTTTCAATGACGAAGGGAGCGAGAGGGGAAGGGGGGAGAGAGAGGCGATGTCACTGTTTGTCGTGGTGGTGGTGGCTCGCCGGAGAAGATGAAGATGAAGATTGGGGTGTTTTTCCTGATTTGTTAATTTTGTCAATTTGGTCCCCTCATGTTTTTTTAAGTTTCAGTTTAGTCTCTTATATGCCACATCACTTAATGAGTTCCAAGTCAGCCCTAACATTTAAGACGCCACGTCAGCAGCTAACTGCCAACGTGGCGTCCGTTAAGAAAACTAATGACAGGGACCAAAATGATACGTAAATGAATGGTGAGGGACCAAAACAAGAAAAAAAAAGATAAATGACCAAAATGACACCAAAGCCAAAAATAAAGGACCAAAACTGCTATTTAGCCTATTTTTTTATTTTATTTTATTAATGTGTTTGTTTTATTAAGGCGTTATAGAAATGGAAAAGTTTAGTAAAATTAATTTTGATGAAGTGGACAATCATTACTGGCGTTATGTATTCACAACTATGCATGTATTTGTGAACTGATATTGTTAGTATATCATAGTTCCCTAAGTTTATTTTTTTTAAAACTTCTACATACATACATACATACATACATACATACATACATACATACATATATATATATATATATTCATTCGTACACAAGTTGAATTATTATATATATGGGACTCAAGAGATTAAGAAGAAAACTACTATTCAACAAATCAACAAGGATTGGTCCAAGTGGTAACTGGACTAGGATCTCACCCCAAGGTCTCGAATCTGAATCTTGGGTGTGGCAAAACCTCTGTTGGGAGGAGAGAACCACACGGGTTGGCTAAGCCGGAAACTCGTGGCCAGCAAGGATCCTCGGCGTAGACTAGTCACCGGCAAAGCCGGTAGAAACTACGAACCAATGACACGGTAACAAAAAAAAATTACTATTCAACAAATGTGAGTGTTCATTCAGACTTAAAGAAATCTTTCTTTTTAAAACAAGGGTTTTGTGACGTCATCCTTCCTTTTGTTTTTCCCCCCATTTCGTTCCATTTAGCTGTGTATCAATTGGTATTTTATACGTATTCCTTACTATTAGCAAACATGTGGACCATATGTTTTCCTATCATCATTCATCTTCCCTTCATTAAAGCCAAACTACCGTTCAACTTCAAATGCCAACTATTAAAAGTTAAAACCATCCCACCCAAAATTAAATGCCAATTATTAAAAGTTAAAACCGTCCCACCCAATAAATAAACGAAAGTGGAAAAAAGAAGAAGAGAGAGAGTTTTGAGATGGATGAAGAAACGACACGACAGAGATAGTGTTCGAACAGGGGCTGCGTGGAGTAGAGAGCATCGAGCGTGTGCGGAGGCAGCGGGACTGACGATGGCGACGGCTGCGTTTGAGGGACGTATACAGAGGTGTTGTCTTTCTCCTTTTCCCTTTCTATCGCACACTATAGAAACCATTTCAACCTCCAATGGTTTCAACAACAAAAACATCGATCTCTCCCTTCTACAAGCAGTAGAAAAATCACAGACCACAGTTGAAGTGGTAAACCTCCGAACCCTAACAAAGCTATTTCCGTCTCCATTTCTAGTTCTTCATCTCTCTCTTTTTGAAATTGTTTCCTATTTTCGAAATCAGTTGCTATTGTGAGTGTTTTATTACTGATGTGTGTTTTGTTTCTGCTTGTCCTTGGTTGCTGCACACAAATCTGTCTCTTCTTCACCTTCCTAATGCCTTAGCGTATGTTTGGTTGTGCATTGGATCCCTCAAACATGATTCACTTCAACTCGCGTTTCAGATAACTTCAACCCGAGTTTCATCAAAAGCTACTCTCCATAGCTTCCGCGACCAACCTGAATCGATTCTGCCTTTGATTTAAGGTTGGTTATCATTTTTCCCCCTTCTCCTGCTCACCTACATGGAAGCTTCCGTGATCTGAAAACCATGAGTCGGTCTTTATACCTACCTTCATTCCTTTATTTTGCTAAAATTCATCACCTAACTTGCAATTTTTTTAATCATCTTGCTGTTAAATTATGGTTTGTGTTTATTTGTGCATAAAAACTAAAAATCCTCTTGGGTATACTGATATGAAAACAATGAGAATGAGATCATTGTGTTTAAAAGTTGTCTTTAGTGTGTTTGATAAAATTCCTATGAATAAATTTGTATGCATTAATATATTTTGGTGCAATAATGTTAAAAATGCCTATGAATAAATTTTTATGCATTAATATATTTGGGTGCAATAATGTTAGAAATGCCTATGAATAAATTTTTATGCACTAATTTGTTTGTGTTCAGAACCTGGTTGCTTCATCTATGTATTTCGTTGTTAAAAATGCAGGCTAAGATTGCAATGAGGGTGGCAGGCAATCCAGGAATGTCTGATGAAGAGGTCTGTTGCTCACATGCATCTTAATGAAACATTTGGTTTCTTTAACTGACAAAATTTATAACTAATTTCTTGATTGTCTTCTGTGCCTGTGAAAAAGGGTTACAAGCTAACCAGGTAGGGTAAAAGTATCATCAAGATGGGATGCAAGCAAGTCATCTCTCAAACAGAAGGAGGGAAAATGTCATCTGATATGACCAATATACATAAAGAAACACCTAAAATATCTGGCACATCATCTGAATCACCTGAACATCTTTTATTTGTGAGAGAGGTGGGTTCATTTCCTTTTTTAATCTTTCTATTTACCGAAAGTCGCAATATTTCATTTGTATATAGCATATTATCTAGTACCTTCAGAAGAACTCCCTTCATTTCTATATGTCCCACTCAGCTTAATATCGTCCTTGAATATGCTATTGCTGGACTTATTATACACCGAGGAGAGTGAAGATTGTAAGCATTCAGTTTTATCAAATATCAAAATTTGAACTAAATGTTATCTTATATTGAACACTAAACAATCTTACTTGCATGGACATGTCCTAATCCTCCTCGCCGCCTCTTTCCCCAGTGGAAATGTTCTCGATCATAATCTTTTTATGTTTGTAGGTAAGAGGTTCTCAGTCTATAATGATGTTTTTATTGTTTTAATTTGTTAACCAATTTTCGGAATTCTTTCTGCTTCTATGCTTCACTATTCCAGATTTTAAATGGTGAATTTCAGAATTTCACTGGAGAATTTCTAAATTTCTTTATGTTTCACACAAATCCTGCTTTGGTTATCTTTCAGTTTATTGCATTTTGGGGTAGGATCTGGAGGAAGAGGATGTGGTGGTGGCGGTCAAGGTTTGTAGTTTTAATCTATTAATTTTAAATTTATTTCGTTTATTCTCAATCATAGAGTATCCTTATTTGATGTGAATTTTAACATGTGGTGGTGGTGGTGGAGGATTTCAAGGCGGAGATCGCGGCAGTGGTAGAAGTGGCAGAGATGGAGATTCGAACAAACATGATAGGAATGACGTGGAGGTTGAATATTAGGAAGAGAGCATGACTTGAGTGAGTGCAATCATATTCATAGGTTACCTTTTTCTTTTAAAAAAATGTCTTCCTTTAATTCTCTTCTTATAGGTTAAGAAAAAATGAAAGAACCTTCTGCCTGATTGTACGCTCATGAGATTGAGGAAGCGCAAAAGATTTTTTCCTTCTTGCTCATCTCTTCACAAAGTAAATTCAATGTTGTTTTTCTAACATCTCTATCTAAAACACCGTATAGATTTTTGGTAGATTGAAGAGTTGTTGATAGATATTTTTCGTCATGCTATTACTCTTTGCTTATGGTTAAAAAATCAACTCCAGGTTGATGAGGATGATGAAGAGTTGGAATGGTCACGTAATTCCACTCACTTTATAGCTCAGTTGACCCAATGTTTCAGCGGGTACATTTTTTTCTCTTGGATCTTTGTCTTTAGTAATTGTTTAATTTTTTAATTAGAATTTTTTACGGGATGTGTCTATAGTTACTCTGCTTATACAAAGAGTGACCGATGTCTGTTGAGTTGGTACCCTACTTTGTATACTAACTATTTGACAAATGTGTAGCAAGATGAATATATTAATGAAATAATGAAATAACAAATTGGAAGTAAGATAAAGGGAGCACTTTGTCCAGCATTGGAAGGTAAGTGGTTAAACATCCAATCAAGAGAACTAAATAGGCTGAGAGAAGAAATGAAAATTGGAGAACAATATACACATAGGCAAATTTAATGGAAGCGTGGATAGTCTAGACAGAGGAAAAGGAACAAATATGGGAAACACCCTTTGTAAGATGGTGGCCAAAAGTCAGTAGAATTAACTCAGGATATGATTGTTAAAAAGAAAAAGGGAAAAAAGATTGCATCTATCTTACCACTCTTAGCCTTTCCTTTCATATTGTGTGCATCAATGGATGCTTTTTGGTTTGTATTTTGTACGTATTGGATCGTATCATTATATATGTGTTCCATAATTATTATGTTTCTTATTGTTTTAATTTCTTTTCTTTTCTCTTCTCTTTTTTATTTTATTTTGATGTGTGAACAATTTTAATTAATTTTGTGCTTGCAATGTCTTGGGGATTTCCTTTCTGCAGGCTAAAGATAAAAAGGAGAACCATTTGTTTGCCGGATTGTAATATATTTGGGGGTATGATTTTATGTTGTGGTTATATCACCCTTAAATTGTGAAGTAAATAGATTCGACATTTAACTGCAAAAATGCAGCTACTGCACCGCCTTAAATTGGGCTTAATTTTGTGCAAGAATTCAGTAAAAAAATTATTTTAGTCTTTAATTCCTTTTGTTAACAAATAGTTTTCCTAAAACTTTGGTTCAAATTGTTTTTTCCCAAACCATGCAGTATTGAAACAAAGCTTAGCTATATTGGTGAGATCATTCCAGCAAAGACGGCAGTTGCAGGTTCGAATCATCAACCTTTGGAAGGTTCCTAACATGAAGAATATGGAGTAAGTTAATAGCACTGACATTCTCCTTATGGATCAAAAACTATAGATTTGTTTTCATCTTTGAAGAATCTACCTACCAAATCCACAAAATATTGGTCGGTCAAAAGATGACCAGATGTAGAAGCAAGCAAGGCTCAGGTTGCAGCTTATCATTATTGTATTCTTTTCATTTTTTTTTTGTAATTCATTGATAGACTACACTAAGCTAATCACTAGCTCTAGGGTTGCAAGAGAAGAAAATAAACATAAAACAACTTCAGATTTTTCATATCTCAAAAGAGGCAGCAATACAACTTAAATACTTCGGGTTTTCCAAAGCCAATGGATCAGACACAAATGGGCCACAGGCCACTTAAGGACAACAGAAACTAAATTAAAACAAGCATAAGGTCCATTACTAATTTCACCAACGAAATTACTGAACAAAGCCCTTCAGCCATCCTTGCTTTTGGGCCACACGCACTGGTCTGCTGGATACCACCCCCAAATTGCTAACATTACTCCCAGATCCAATGAGAACCTTGTCCTCAAGGTTTGAAACGCCACGTGGCTGGACGGAAGTGGCTGGGAGTGGGTTCAACGCGTCATTATTAACAGCAGGCTTGGGAGAGAGAGATGTTGCGGGGTCCAACGGGTAAGAGGGAGAATTTGCTGGAGTTAAATTTCCTTTGAAATCCGAATCTTCAATCAACGGCTCAGATGGCCTTGGTAGAGTGACGTTGGGATCCAACAGAGGGAAGAAGGACGCGCTAGCAGGCGCGCGTGGGTCAAAAAAAGCAGGCGTGTTCTGCGCAGTTCCAGCCGCGTGGGTCAGCGAGGAGGCAGCCTTGGAATGATGCGCATGATCAAACGGCTGAGAGGAATTGCGTGTATCATGCGAGAGATCACACGATGCAGAAGGCTCGGCGTGTGTTGGGTGCACATACTTGGTTAGTCCTATGAAGTGCACATACTTGGTAAGCCTGTCACAGATCACCCAGATGGCAGTGTGCCCAAAAGAGTTTGGAAGGTGAGTTATGAAATCCATTGCAAGTTCTTCCCAAACCCGATTTGGTGATGGTAATGCTTGAAGTAACCCTTGTTGTTTTTTGTGGTAGGTATTTGTTGTGTTGGCAAGTAGAGCAGTGCTTGATGAAGAGTTTAACATCTCTGTGAATTCCTGGCCATGAAAAAGAAGCAGAGATTCTTGCCAAACTGGGTTTAACACCTGAATGGCCGGCTACCGGGGTGCTGTGGTATTCATGTAGAAGAGCTTTCCGTAGATCTACCGAGTCAGGTACAAAAAGTTTGCCCTTGAAATAGATCATGTCATTTGAGAGACTGTAATCAGTCTTCATGTCTGTTTCTGATGTACACTTTTGAACTAATTCCTGTCCTTTTTCATCTGTCTTGTAATACCTTTTTAGTTGAGCAATGAGAGTGGGGACTGGAGATGAGATCGCAGAGAGAAGCGTTGCATCCTCTGTAAATTTGCGGCTAAGTGCGTCCGCAACCTGATTAGACTTGCCAGGTTTGTAGTAAATGTCAAAACTAAACCCTTGTAACTTGAATGCCCACTTCTGTTGTTCTGGTGTCTGAATTTTCTAAACAAGGAGGCTTTTAAGGCTCCTCTGATTTGTGTAAAGGTGAAAATGCCTTCCTAAGAGGTACTGACGCCACTTTTTTATTGATTCAGTGACTGCATACATTTCCCGCACATACACTAAGGCTGCTTGCATCCGAGGACACATCTTTTTGCTGAAGAAGGCTAAGGGGTGACCATCTTGGGAGAGAACAGCACCGATGGCAACAGCAGATGCATCTGTTTTAACCACAAACACCTTGGTAAAATCAGGGAGAGCAAACACCGGCACTGTTGTAATTTTCTGTTTAAGCTCTGTAAAAGCCATCTCGGCATCTGTACTCCATGTAAACTTAGTGGAACGCAACAAATCGGTGAGAGGAGCGGCGAGAGAGGCGTAGTGACGCACAAATCGTCTATAGAATCCGGTGAGGCCTAAAAATCCCCTGAGTGCCGTGAGTGAACGTGGCTTTGGCCAACCAAGGATAGCTTGAACTTTATCAGGATCTGGGGATACACCATCAACAGAAATAACATGGCCTAGGTAATGAACAACATCAACTGCAAATACACACTTAGATAATTTTGCAACAAAATGATGGGTCTGAAGTAAATCTAAAAAAAATTCTTAAATGAAGTAAATGATCAGATAAACAGCGATTGAAGATTAAAATATCATCAAAGAAAACCAGAACACACCGTCGTAGGCAAGGTCGTAGTAAATCGTTCATTGTTGATTGAAATGTGGACGGAGCGTTAGACAGCCCAAAAGGCATGACTAGGAACTCGTAATGTCCGTCAAAAGTTCTAAAAGCTATTTTATGAGTATCTTCTGGTGCAACCCGAATCTGGTGATAACCTGAGCGTAGATCTATCTTGGTGAATATTTTAGTAGAGCCGAGTTCGTCAAGAAGCTCATCAATTGTGGGTATTGGAAATCTGTCCTTAACAGTGACTGCATTAAGTGCTCTGTAGTCAACACAAAACCTCCAGGTTCTATCTTTTTTCTTAACCAATAAAACAGGGGAGGAGTAAGGGCTATTATTGGGGATAATAGTATCTTCTTGTAACATGTCGTGGATTAGGGAGGTCATAGCTTCTTTTTGTGAATGAGGGTAACGGTATGGTTTGACATTGATGGGGGGTGTGTTTGGGAGTAGTGGGATATGGTGGTCATGAGGTCTAGGGGGTGGTAGGCCATGGGGTTCTTGGAAGACAGTTGGGTAATTTTGTAGGATGGAATTGATCTCAGGTGGTAGGGTGTGTGATATAGAGTCAATTGGGTTGTTGGTTGTTTTGTGTGGGTTCATGTTTCTTTCATTGGACTCAAAGCTTAGGAGGTGAAGTGAAGCAATTGAGTTAGTGTGTAATAGATGGCAAAGCTGGTGGTAGGTAGTTTGGGTTGGGGTGGATTTAGGTTCCCCTTTTAGTGTTATGGACTCATTATTATGTTGGAAGGTAAGTGAGGGAATAGAGAAATCAGCCTGAATGGGGCCCAAGGTTCTAAGCCACTCCAAACCCAGGACTACATCAGCACCTTCAATTGGGAGTAAGTAGAATGGAAAACAGAATGATTGGTTCTGTAGGTTAATAGAAACGTCATTACAAACCCCTTGGCAGTGTAAGTGGGAACCATTTCCAAACATGACAGAAAATGTGGGGATTTTTGAAGTGGGTAGTTTCAAGTGTTTAGCAATTCTGGGTTGAAGTATATTATGAGTGCTCTCCGTGTCAACTAGAACCATATCAACCAGTCCTCCAATTAGGCCACAGAACTTCAGTATTTGAGGGGAAAATTGACCTGTGAGGGCTTGAGGTGATAGTTGAAAGTATGTCTCTTCTGGCCCACTTACAATTTCTGCATCTTGTATCTCATTAGTATCAATTTCCTCATCTTCATCTAGCATGAGCAAGAGATAATGACCACTAGCACATTTATGTCCCAGAACAAACTTTTCATCACAGTTATAACATAGGCCTTGAGCACGACGCTCTTCCCTTTGAGCTGGGCTAATGTGCCTAATAGGATATTTGGGTTGGCTTGGTTTTGTTGTGTTTAGGGGGGTTTGGTTGGGAGTTGTGGTTTGTGTTGTAGGTGTGGTAGGTGTGGTTTGTGTTGTAGGTGTGGTAGGTGTGTTTTGGTTTATTTTGTGGGTAGGTGGGTTTGTGTTTGAGGTTGAACCTGGGTTGTGGAAGAAGGGTTTTGAAAGTTTGGGTTTGGCGTCTTTGATTTTGGCTTCGATTAGTTTGGCTAAACCAATAGCTTGAGATATTGAATATGTCTTTGTATGGCAATTTCATTCCTGATTTCTGGGTTCAATCCCGAGATAAAACAGTTTAAAATGGCATCAGTTGGTAGGCCTAAGACTCTATTACCCAATTTTTCAAAACTAGCTTGGTATTCAGCAACAGAACCAGTCTGTCTGAGTTTAGAGAGTCGGGCCTGGTGATTTTCATAGGTAGAGGGACCAAATCGTAATTCTAGGGTGCGAGCAAAAGTTGTCCAATCAGCAAGTTGATTGTTTTGATGCATCCATTTAAACCAACTAAGTGTTTCCCCTTTCATATAAAATGAAACCATGGGTAAACGATTTTCTAAAGGAATGTGATAAAATATGAAAAACTACTCAGCCTGAAACAACCATTCTAAAGGATCTGTCCCATCGAAAATACCCATTTCTATTTTTGGTGTTCTAAAAGGGGTTGAGGGGTTGTTTGGTAAAACTGTGGAGAGTACACAAGTTGCTTAAAATGGGGAAACAGATTTGGGTGTGGTGGTGCGATGTGGGGAAATTGGGGAAAGGTTGGGTAGGCTGACGTGGCAGTTATGTTAGGGGGTGGTTGTGGTGGAAACCCAGCAAGGGTAACACTGGGTTGACTCAGTGGTGTTTGGGGTAGTGTTATGAGGATAGAGGTACGAATAGCATGGGTAACAACATGTTCATAACCAGGAGGCATTAGGGGAGAAGTGGGGGTACCTGGTGAAGGAGGGTGCTGTTGTGCAGCAAACCTTTCATTAATCAGCGCTGTGAGGGTCTCAAATCGTGAATCCATGATTTGCTGCTGATTCTCCAACCTTGTGGTCATAGAACTCAGTTTTTCCCCTAGCTATTGCTCAAGCTGCTGGTTTTATCATGCAGAACTGCACCCATATGCTGATAGGAAGCTTGAATGGCGTCTTCAAGATCCTTGGTTGATGGGTTTGTAGGTTTTGGGGGCATTGAGAATCAGAATGAAAGCACCAATTGATAGACTACACTAAGCTAATCACTAGATCTAGGGTTGCAAGAGAAGAAAATAAACATGAAACAACTTCAGATTTTTCATATCTCAAAAGAGGCAACAATACAACTTAAATACTTAGGGATTTCCAAAGCCAATGGATCAAACACAAATGGGCCACAGGCCACTTAAGGACAACAGAAACTAAATTAAAACAAGCATAAGGTCCATTACTAATTTCACCAACGAAATTACTGAACAAAGCCCTTCAGCCATCCTGGCTTTTGGGCCACACGCACTGGTTTGCTGGATACCACCCCCAAATTGCTAACATTCATCATTTTCTCTATTTTTACTATATTTTTGTAATTTTGTTATTCTATTGTAATACTTTTTTGGTTTTTTGTTTTATGGACTTGTGATACGCCAACGATTTCCCCAGAGAATAGACAAATTAGTAAAATAAAAAAACATTTATAAAAGTATTATTAATTAATTGTATGAGAAATTTGGAAATTCTTTTATAAATTTGTGTAATTGTATTACAAGTATTTCAAAGAACATTTTTACCCTTTTTTCATCATTAACAAAATTTTACACATAACAAAATTCTAACCAAGAAACATAGAGAAAAATGTATTAATGCCTCCATTTAGTTTTGAAAATTTTAACTGATTTTTTAACTTACACATAATTATCAATGTACCCAACAAATTCCTCCTATCTTGATGGCGCTGCGCCCGGGTCGATGTCCTAGTAGTACCTTTTATAATAAGGGGCAATTGAATCATTCTAACCAACGCGTGGATTGGACTTCAGTAAAAGAACACTAAAAAACTCACAAGTAAACTTGGAAACGTTTCTCATTCTAGAAGTTTCGTTGTGGAATTCAAAGACTACCCCTTTCCTCTCTTCTTCTAAATTTCTTAGTACGTATTTGAATCCCTGCTTATAAATAATTAATCTCTAATATAGACCCACTTTATTCATTTCACACTTTATATATACGTATATACACGATAAAGGTATGATCCATATATTGAAGTTTCAACACAACACATTGATCCTTGAAAAAACCCTTGAACGCTTAGTGAAAGTTTTCAACAAGATTTTCTAAAAATTTTTGATAAAGGCCATGGCTTCAGAATCTCTTTCGAGCACTAGTGAAAAATTGCAGCATAAGCCAGTGCATGTGGTTTCTATGCCTCAACAAGAAGTGGTTTTCTCTTCACCAAGGCCAGCCAGTGAACTAGATGCTGCAGCAACCATGATTCAGAAATTCTACAAGAGTTACCTTACTCGAAGAAACCTCGAAGAATGTGCCGTTGTGGTTGAAGAACTTTGGTAATTTGTCATCTTTGACAATCACACTGTTTTTTGAGTTGGATATTTGCTTAACCTTATGTTTGGTATTTTATTAATGGATCGATGTTTTTTTTAATGATATGTAGGGGGAAAGCACTGGAATTTGCTGCTCTTAAAAGGTGTTCTGTTAAATTCTGTGATCTGCTAAAACAAGAAAGTGAGTGACGACGTTGGATAAATTAAATATGTTGAGAATTTGTACTTCAGTTGTAAGGGAAAGTAGAGAGTAAAAGTGGGGAATTAAGGTCACTGCTAGGAGTAGTATAAATTTTAAATTGGTTGATTGTATTACTTTATATTACTGATTAGAGTTGTTGGAATTGTGAATTCAGATTGTTTCTTATGGATCATTTTGGAAATGGTTAGAACTTTTAGAACTGTGACTTCATATTTTTTTGTTATTCATAGGTGTGACCTAAAACCTCATTGTAATTGTTTCGATGTGTAAGAACAACCATCTAGGATCCATAAGAACTAGGCGTGCAATTAAGAACAACCGCAAATCCTAGATGGTCCTCACCATTTGCCATCTATGGAAGTGCAAGATGTGCCTGACCTTGAACCATTCGGGGACAATTGGCTGGCTGCCTTTGGCATCTGAGAAAGGGATAGAAATCCCCTGTCCCAACTTTCTATACCACTCCTAGTCCAACCAATTAAATTCTGCCAACTCAATTAAAATTACATGTCACCGCAGCTTATTGTTAACAGAAACGTTCACTTGTTGTTAACGAACTTTACTTTTATCTTTATGCATTAGGCCAGTAGATAATCCAACCCTCGTGTCCCATTCACTCAACCTGACCCTTTCTAGAGGAGTCAGGAAACTCACAGTTGAGGAGCAGAGTTCCCTCCTCGGCGCAATTGCTTGAAGAACAGAGGAATCAAAGACTGTCCAAACTGCTGGCCGACTCCACCGCTAGGACCTAAGAGTTTGAGGACAACAAAAATTGGCACGCCTAGTGGGATAGGAACGGGTGAACGAACAATCACGTTTGATTCGCCTGGACTGGATTATTGTTGGCGTATGCACCTACGCTCTGGCAGGAACCTAAGTATGGAGCCACCTTCGACGTCAAAAAAGGGAACTGCACCCAAAACGAAGAACACTTAGCCAGTAAGTGCTTCGGTGACAACCACCCCAGTGGTTAATGCTGATTCAAACGAAACGTCCCCTCAAGACCATGCGGAGCCCGTAGTGATGACCACGTCGTTTATTCAGCAGCAAATCAACATGGGGATACATGATATTATGTACCAAGTGTCCCACCAGTTGGCTGACATAGTTAAATTTATCATGCACAATGAGGTGCAACAGGCCAAGGAAGCGGAACAGAGGCATGCTACGCAAGCGAGCAGCACCATGAACTACGGTTTCCCCGGCCAATCGCAGGGAGCACAACCCAACTCTCTGGGAGGCACGCATCAGACCCTATCATACACCAGCCCTGTTGGACCTCAGCAGGCATCTTCCTATAACCCAATAGGAAGCATGCAATAGTGTCCACCGAGCGGGAGCATGACTGGGCCTCAGCAGGTGTTCTCTCATCAGGTAAGTCCTATCCCTACAATTCCTCAGCCTGGTGCTTTTGCCACTGCCAACACTGGGGGGCAGTTTTTGGCGAATGTCACTAACACGACTTCTCTTCAGCAAGGACAAGTGCAAATGGCCAGAAGGCCGCCCGAGGCAGCAGGCTGGGTCGGTCTGCCGCAAGGACCATCCTATGGGTGTTCTTCCACGGCTAACTACCTGGCTTACAGAGGGGGGAAGGCTTTCGCCCCGGAAGCAGTGATTGGCAGGACAGGCGGGTATTGCCCGAGTCAACAGCCATGGGTCCAGAGTGTAACACCCAAAATCTACCCAGCAAATTACTAAATAAATCAGAGTTTCAAAAATCATTTTGAGTGCTACAGTTTTCAACTGAAATTCGCCAACGAAATCATACTTTAAAAATAACTGACTTTCATTTAACATGCAGCGGAAAAATCAAGGGTTCAACTTAACGATAAAACTCCAAAAGGTTCACAACATGAATAGTCATAACGGCCATAAACTTAAGTTCAACAAATGTAACGACATAAGGAATATAAATGAGCGTTCATCCCCCTGAGTGCTACGTATCAGAGCGACGACACCGACCCGACTATATGAAAGTACTCCGCCTTCATTCGCTATTACCTGCACGTTACCAACATATGGGTAACATTCAAACAGAAGGGGTGAGATATCACACTATCTAATAAATCGTGTGAAAAGCAATATGCATTCGGTCAGGTCATCACATTCATCTCGCCACAATAATCACATAATTTCACTAGTCAATCATGCAGTATGGAATGCACATGCATGCGGTACCGAGTCACAACGCTGGCCATAGGCCTAAATCACAACGCTGGCCGAAGCCTAATCCACAACGCTGGCCGAAGCCTAATCCACAACGCTGGCCGAAGCCTAATGCACATGATATGCATGCGACGCAACGGGTATGCACAACATGTCAACACAATCACATACCGGCACAACAACAATGTAAATCACCACACTGGCCATAGGCCTACGACATAAAATCATGACAACGACGCAATACTGTTGAGTCATTATTATATGATGATTTTCATTCAGTTTGCAACCAAAAATGTCGATGGTTTATTGTTTGATTCAGCCAATTGCTAAGGGTTTTAGCATAATTTTAGTTTTATGTAATAAGTGTGGAGTTGTAACAAAATGCATGGAAAACCTTCAATTTGACGTGGCGTCTACTAGCGAACCAGACACTTGCCTAGTGACGAAACGAAGAAAAGAAGGAAGGAAAAAGATCAGACAACTTTCGCACCAGGAGCCAAGAACGATCGCGCCGCGATCAAGCAATTCTGCCTTATATCGCGTCGCGACCAGCCACGCATCGCGTCGCGATGGCTGGCCGAAGGCTGGGTTAAAAGATCAGTTTTTGCGTTTTCTGAGCTCTCTTCGGCTTGGGAACGATTCTAGGGTTTGGAGCAGCGGCTGGAGGTGATTTTTGGGCCTTCCCAACACCTTGGGAACAAGGGTTTTGAAGTTCTCATGGATCCATCTCTATGTAATCTTCTTCTACTCTTTAATCTTATCCCGTTTATGCCATGTAATTAGATAGTTTTGATTTGGGAGAGATGACTCTTCCTTAAACCCTTGTATGAATGCTTTGTTATGGTCAAGTCAAGTTTTTATTCATTTTATCCATTGCCTATGCCTTATGTTCTTAATGCTTTACAAGTACACATGATATTTGTATCGATCTAGGTTTATCATCACCATAGGAATGTGGGTTGTTTGCTGGAAATTGGGGCTTAGGTCACGACTTGAATTATCATAGGAATATGTAATTGGGTTTCGTGAATTCTTATTTCATTCGGTCGCCATTGATGATCGTAGGAGTGGGAATTTGTGTGAGTGAATTCTTTAATTCTTGAACTTAATGCTTTACCCTTTGGCATGAATCACCTAAGGAATTAGGGTAACTCTTAGGGTAATAGGGGTTTTGAGACAAGGGATTGTTCTTAGCCTAATTTAGTGAATTAAATCGGATAATTTGGATAATTGCTTTGAGAGTGGCTGAAGGTCATATAAGAGTAGAGGGGAGATGAGTCAATCCCAGTTCGCTTCTATCTTACTTTATGTTATTGCACTTTCTATGTCGTTGTTACAATAAACCAATTCTATCACAAGTGTCACGACCAAGAATTAACAAATTGCCTATTGATAAAGAATCGCAATCCCTGTGGAATCGACCGGTTACTTACCGTATTTTATTACTTGCGACGACATTTGGTACACTTGCCAAAAGTCTTAACAAATACACAACACTGGCCATAGGCCTACGACACCAAATCACAACAACGACGTAAGACGGGACGCCAACAACAACAACAACATTTAACCAATCAATTTCGGGCAGCCACACATGGAGCCCAACAACCAACAATTATCAACCAACTAGTTTAGCAAATTAACAATTAATAATTGACAACTTAATTGGAGAAACAAACCCCACAAAATTCGGAGCAACAAACCCCACAAAATTCGGACAGAATTATTAGTCATTTTGAAATCAATTCTCCTCCCTCAATTCTCAACGAAATTTTGCGAAATCAGTGCCTATTCAGTAGGAAATTAAGTCTCTTTTCCAACAAAACAAACCCCACGAAATTCGGAGGATCAGGGCATTCACAATTAGACAAAAACTGAACACATATCCCAAACCGTCCCAGATTTTTGACCCAATTTGCAACCAAGAATTCTCCCATTATACTTATCCAAATTGAGTAAACTCAGTGCCTAATTTGTAGAAAATTGTGTCTAATTTCCAGAAAAACAAACCACATAAATTTTAGAGAAATAGAACACTCACGATCACAGATTTACTGAACCTGTACCAAAAGCGAACGAAACAGGAAACGGGGACAGGCACTGGGCGCCTAGGGCTCCACTTTCAGCATATCAATTCAATTACTTTAAAATCATGGCGAGGCATAGGATCACTTTTAGGGCATGGGGACATCATTCATATGACAATTAAATCAACAAGGTCATGTAACACATAGGAATTCATATGCATGCAAAATCATCATCAAGACATCATATGTTCACATAGTGATTCAGATTATATAGAAAGATAACATGAGCATATATTGTAATTCACAAGTCAAAACCCTAACCCCCACATATGACCCTTCATAGGTGTAACACCCTAAAATATTTAATTAATTTATTAATTAAGTATTTAGGAATTTATTGAATTTATTGGGTATAATTTAATTGATTAAAAATTATATTTAAATAGTGTAGGTGGTATTAAGGGAGGGGGCGTCAATTAGTTAGACTTGGGCTTAAGTGGAAAGCCCAAAGCCCATGATCCAAGATCATATGCGAAGGGGGCAAGCCAAATGGGGGTTAGGGGTTTGTGTTGGCAATTGCGAAATGAAGAGTAGAGAGAAAGAGAGAAGGAGGGCGCCGTAGGGAGGAGAAGAGAAGGAGAAGGGCGCTAGTTCAAGGAGGAGGAAGGGACGTGATCGTGTTGCCGTGGTTTAGATCGTGACTATCTCTAGGGCTTCTATCCTTCAAGTTCGAGGTAAGGGGATGTCCTTTTCAATTCCTATAATGATTCCTATGATGGATCCTAAGTAGTGATAGCCTAGATGTTAGTTATGATTGTTAGGAGATGTGCGAAATCATGTTCTTGATGTTGTCATATGCGTGACCCATGTGTGATTGGAATTGTTGTGGAATCCGAATTGTTGTTGATCCATGGTTACGAATTAGTGCATGATTTTGGCGATTATGATGTGTATCCATGGTGGTTGTAATGTGTGTTGTGATTGAGTCAAGAGACAAATTGAGAAAAATGGTGTTTGTTGCTGAAAATGTGTGAAAATCTGGGCTGGGACGTGTTCTGGGCGCCAGGCGCCCTGTGCTGGGCGCCAAGGGCGCCAATGTGTGTGCTGTGCGTGTGACTGGAGCGCTGGGCGCTGGGTGCCAGCGCTGGGCGCTGAGCGCCCGTGTGCGTGTGTGCGGGTGTGGCGCTGGGCGCTGAGCGCCCATGTGCGCGTGTGGCTGTGTTGCGCCTAGGCGCTGGGCGCTGGGCGCCCGTGTGTGTTGCGCCTTGCTGGGCGCCAGGTGCTTGGGCGCTGGGCGCCCAGGGCGCCAGTTTCAGGATGTTCCCAAATGTCTTCGAAAACCGTTTTCGCTATAACTTTTGACTCGGGTGTCCGTTTTGAACGATTCAAAAAGCGTTGTGAAGCATTTTCAGCTATCTATCTGTGTGTTCCATTTTTAAAAATAAAAACTTATAATTTCTGAGGGTTGCTGGGGCGCCCCGAGTGGCTGTTCCCGGTGATCGTTGCCGTGACAATGAAGAGATGTTTTGAGTGTCTTTAAAAATTCTCTTTTGCGTATGACCCGTGGTTTTAACGAAGTAATGTCAAAAATGACGATTTTGACGATGATGCCCTTTGTGGCTAGTTAAATGACTGTTTTGCCCTTAGTGGCTAATGTTCTTTCTAATGACGAGTAAATGACAGCTTTGCCCTTAGTGGCCAATATTATAGATAATGAGGTGTAAATGACGATGATGCCCTTAGTGGCTAGTTAGATGACTGTTTTGCCCTTAGTGGCTAATATTATTTATTATGACGTGTAGAAGACTGTTTTGCCCTCAGTGGCTAATATTATTTATTATGATGTGTAAAAGACTGTTTTTGCCCTCAGTGGCTAATATTATTTATTATGACGTGTAGAAGACTGTTTTGCCCTCAGTGGCTAATATTATTTATTATGATGTGTAAAAGACTGTTTTTGCCCTCAGTGGCTAATATTATTTATTATGATGTGTAAAAGACTGTTTTGCCCTTAGTGGCTATTATTATCTATTATGACGTGTAAAAGACTGTTTTGCCCTTAGTGGCTATTAGTACTTATTCTGACGTGTAAATGACCGTTTTGCCCTTAGTGGCTATTATTATTCATGATAATGTGCAAATGACGATGATGCCCTTGGTGGCTAGTAAATGACGTTTTTGCCGTTCAGTGGTTATTGTTTGAGTTGATTGATGTTTATGTGTGAGTGTCGATGAAAAACCAGTGACGTTTGGGGCCCGAAGGGCTAAGTGATGTTAAGGTCTAAATGGCCTAGTGATGTTGTGTGATGATTATGAATTTGACAGGTGCTGTGCTCCGTGTGAGCAAACAGGTAAGTGACGGGTCACATTGTTGACTATGATCTGGGTAATTGTGTGATTGTGTGAAGTGAGTGGTGCATGTCATAGTGTCTCATGCCCATATGCATAAAACCAATGACGTTTTGAGGCCTGAGTGGCTAAGTGATGATGAGGCCTGAGTGGCTAAGCGACGTTTTGTAAAAAGGTACCTTCATGCATATACCCGCGAGTGGGTTGCATTTCATAAATCTATATGACATGAGATGAGTTATTGTAAGTGATGTGAATGATGACTGTGATGTGATTATTTACGAGTTATTGTAGTGATGTAATTGTTGATTGTGATGTACTCATCTTAGAGCTGTGACTCGACTTATCATTTATCATATGATTTATTATATGAATTGAATTGGACTCACCCTTCTGTTTGAATGTTACCCCTATGCGGTAACGTGCAGGTGATCTCGAGTGAAGGCTTAGGTATCTTCACTAGCTGAGTCGGGTCGTCTGCTTTGATCATGTAACACTAGGGGTGGGATGACGTTGTTATTAGTTTTTACTATGATGAGCCTTGCATAGTTGCAACGCCTTTTTGTGATTAAACTGGTTGGATTTTCCGCTGTGAAGTTGTATTTTAATTAACGATGACGTTTGAAAGTATTATAAGACTGTTTTTGAAAAGCTGAGTAATTTGGCGTGTGATGTTTAATGAAGTAAGTGTGACATCCCTTGTGGTGTAATTAAATTTTGAAAACTCTGATATTTTTCCATTTAAATTAACGGGTAGAAAAAGGGGTGTTACATTAGTGGTATCAGAGCAATGGTTGGTCTGTCCGGCCGAGTCGTCGAGTCGTTGTGTCAGATAGTGACCAACTGTTGTCTGTTCAGTGCTGACCGTTGTTGTGTTGCAGGTACACCGGAAAGTTTCTATTGGTAAGTGAACTAGTGGGGGAGATTTCCCTACTAGTGCTGTGTGCCCTATTGTGTATTCAGTGTGAGAACTGTGTTTTGCTGTTGTGATCCTTATTGTTGACCTTATTGCTGCGTGCTTCTAAATGAATTGTCATGTTGTTTAAATGTTCACATGTGTTTTAGTTGATATTGAGCTCTGTGTGTTTTACGTAAAATGTCGAATTAATTGTTGTTGCTGTGGATTGTTAAGTCGCATGTACTTTCTTATGTTGATATGTCCGAACTATTTTAAGAGGTCGACGCTGAGCTTTTACGAAAAATCTGGTGAACACGTTTGATGTTTTGAAAAACCGAGTGCGTTGTGAAAATGCTATTTCTGTAAACTATCTCAAGCTGTTGCTGCACTAATAACTGCCGTAGTGTTTTGACCACTTCGAGAGGAAATGTTTTCATTCGAGTGCTATGGTTTGTCCTCGATTCTTTTCGAAGGATTTCAACTTGGTGTAAAAAGATTTTTACTATTAAATGTCAATATCGGCGTCAAATGTTTATTTTTAATGGACTCTAACTTTGTGAAAAGTTTTACTATAGTACACTCCTGATTTGCACAATTATGCTATACGCTGAGTGCCTAGTGAATCGGTCTTGCCGATTGCGTCAAGATGTTTTTACTGCCTTGGCTGCAGTGAACGATAAAATTTTTGGTCTGGATATTACGACTATTGTTTTCTTCTTTTGTACGAATCCATGAAGCGATTTTAAAAGTGGACTGTATGTTATGTTGCTAGTATTCTTCCACGTACTTTATCCCATTCGGTCCTTTGCCTAGTTTTCCTCAACATGCCGAATCTGTGCGAATTGTTTCGTGACCGTGAACTGTAAATTTTCCAATACTCAGTTCTGCATGATTTTACTTGACTGTTATACCCTTGCAGTTGTGCTACGTGATTTTGAAAAAACCCTAGATATTTAAAATGTGCGCTGGCACTATTTTTACACTCTTTGAGTTGGCTTTTGTTGCCGTATGTTCTTGAAGACACCTTATTCCCAGAAAATTTAAGCTGATGTTCAGTCTGGCAAGGAAAATCAATTTCTGTAACGTGTTTTATTTTCCGTGCCGAGAATTTTAAACGAGTATCCTGTTCACGCCTGTGATTATACCCTTTTGTATATGTGCCTTAGTTGTAAAATTGACGTTTTCCTGAATTGACCTTTCTGACTGTTTTAATGCTTTGACGGCTGTTCCCTGGGGAGTTTCGTCGTTGTTTCGGAAGATTTCTGTTATTGTTCCTAATCTTATGCACTGCCCCTATTTTTATGAGTTGTGCCTATTTTTGATGGACGACTGTTCCGTGTGTCTTATTATCTCTATTATGTTGTCGCTGCAAGTCGGCGCCTCAGCGCCTACGGTTGTTAGATGTGTTGGTGCCTCAGCACCCGACTGTTGTGACTAGGTTGCCAGTCCCGGCATTGTTACTATTGATGGTGTTGTTACTTGTAATGTTGATGTTATTATTATCATCCTAGTTGTTGTACTTGCGTTGTTACCTACATTGTGCACCTATGTTGTCGATGCCTGTGGTTGGCTCGTAATAATGTTGATGTTTTGGTGTTGCCTTGGGTACCGCCGAATGGCCCAAGTTATATTGTCATTGATGATGTTGCTCTGTTGTTGATTTTTAGTTGTTGGTGTCGCCTGAGTGGCAATTGTAGTTGTTGATGTCGCCTGAGTGGCAATTGTAGTTGTTGATGTCGCCTGAGTGGCAGTTGTAATTGTTGATGTTGCCTGAGTGGCAGAGTTGTTTGTGGATGTTGTTGTCGCGTTACTAAAATTATGAGACTTGATGTACGACTGTTATGCACCCTGTGAATTTCGTTGTGATGATATGATGATTGAAGTATTTTGTTATCCTTATGGGTAGATGAGTGAGGTAGAATGCGAGCTAGTTATCAGAGTAGCGCAGCGGAGTAGAGAGTGAGTCTGATTATTACTGCTGGAAGTTACCTGGCTGAACAAGTAGGAGGGACGGCCGCCCAAGCACTTACCGCCGGTAATCAAGGCAATAATAATCAGCATGATAGATGGCACTAGTTGTCTAGGTGGCCTTGGAGGGAGGATGTTGGCGTTGACAGGCGAATTTCGAGGACGAAATATTCTAAGTGGGGGAGAGTTGTAACACCCTAAAATATTTAATTAATTTATTAATTAAGTATTTAGGAATTTATTGAATTTATTGGGTATAATTTAATTGATTAAAAATTATATTTAAATAGTGTAGGTGGTATTAAGGGAGGGGGGCGTCAATTAGTTAGACTTGGGCTTAAGTGGAAAGCCCAAAGCCCATGATCCAAGATCATATGCGAAGGGGGCAAGCCAAATGGGGGTTAGGGGTTTGTGTTGGCAATTGCGAAATGAAGAGTAGAGAGAAAGAGAGAAGGAGGGCGCCGTAGGGAGGAGAAGAGAAGGAGAAGGGCGCTAGTTCAAGGAGGAGGAAGGGACGTGATCGTGTTGCCGTGGTTTAGATCGTGACTATCTCTAGGGCTTCTATCCTTCAAGTTCGAGGTAAGGGGATGTCCTTTTCAATTCCTATAATGATTCCTATGATGGATCCTAAGTAGTGATAGCCTAGATGTTAGTTATGATTGTTAGGAGATGTGCGAAATCATGTTCTTGATGTTGTCATATGCGTGACCCATGTGTGATTGGAATTGTTGTGGAATCCGAATTGTTGTTGATCCATGGTTACGAATTAGTGCATGATTTTGGCGATTTTGATGTGTATCCATGGTGGTTGTAATGTGTGTTGTGATTGAGTCAAGAGACAAATTGAGAAAAATGGTGTCTGTTGCTGAAAATGTGTGAAAATCTGGGCTGGGACGTGTTCTGGGCGCCAGGCGCCCTGTGCTGGGCGCCAAGGGCGCCAATGTGTGTGCTGTGCGTGTGACTGGAGCGCTGGGCGCTGGGTGCCAGCGCTGAGCGCCCGTGTGCGTGTGTGCGGGTGTGGCGCTGGGCGCTGAGCGCCCATGTGCGCGTGTGGCTGTGTTGCGCCTAGGCGCTGGGCGCTGGGCGCCCGTGTGTGTTGCTTGTGTGTTGCGCCTTGCTGGGCGCCAGGTGCCTGGGCGCTGGGCGCCCAGGGCGCCAGTTTCAGGATGTTCCCAAATGTCTTCGAAAACCGTTTTCGCTATAACTTTTGACTCGGGTGTCCGTTTTGAACGATTCAAAAAGCGTTGTGAAGCATTTTCAGCTATCTATCTGTGTGTTCCATTTTTAAAAATAAAAACTTATAATTTCTGAGGGTTGCTGGGGCGCCCCGAGTGGCTGTTCCCGGTGATCGTTGCCGTGACAATGAAGAGATGTTTTGAGTGTCTTTAAAAATTCTCTTTTGCGTATGACCCGTGGTTTTAACGAAGTAATGTCAAAAATGACGATTTTGACAATGATGCCCTTTGTGGCTAGTTAAATGACTGTTTTGCCCTTAGTGGCTAATGTTCTTTCTAATGACGAGTAAATGACAGCTTTGCCCTTAGTGGCCAATATTATAGATAATGAGGTGTAAATGACGATGATGCCCTTAGTGGCTAGTTAGATGACTGTTTTGCCCTTAGTGGCTAATATTATTTATTATGACGTGTAGAAGACTGTTTTGCCCTCAGTGGCTAATATTATTTATTATGATGTGTAAAAGACTGTTTTTGCCCTCAGTGGCTAATATTATTTATTATGACGTGTAGAAGACTGTTTTTGCCCTCAGTGGCTAATATTATTTATTATGATGTGTAAAAGACTGTTTTGCCCTTAGTGGCTATTATTATCTATTATGACGTGTAAAAGACTGTTTTGCCCTTAGTGGCTATTAGTACTTATTCTGACGTGTAAATGACCGTTTTGCCCTTAGTGGCTATTATTATTCATGATAATGTGCAAATGACGATGATGCCCTTGGTGGCTAGTAAATGACGTTTTTGCCGTTCAGTGGTTATTGTTTGAGTTGATTGATGTTTATGTGTGAGTGTCGATGAAAAACCAGTGACGTTTGGGGCCCGAAGGGCTAAGTGATGTTAAGGTCTAAATGGCCTAGTGATGTTGTGTGATGATTATGAATTTGACAGGTGCTGTGCTCCGTGTGAGCAAACAGGTAAGTGACGGGTCACATTGTTGACTATGATCTGGGTAATTGTGTGATTGTGTGAAGTGAGTGGTGCATGTCATAGTGACTCATGCCCATATGCATAAAACCAATGACGTTTTGAGGCCTGAGTGGCTAAGTGATGATGAGGCCTGAGTGGCTAAGCGACGTTTTGTAAAAAGGTACCTTCATGCATATACCCGCGAGTGGGTTGCATTTCATAAATCTATATGACATGAGATGAGTTATTGTAAGTGATGTGAATGATGACTGTGATGTGATTATTTACGAGTTATTGTAGTGATGTAATTGTTGATTGTGATGTACTCATCTTAGAGCTGTGACTCGACTTATCATTTATCATATGATTTATTATATGAATTGAATTGGTCTCACCCTTTTGTTTGAATGTTACCCCTATGCGGTAACGTGCAGGTGATCTCGAGTGAAGGCTTAGGTATCTTCACTAGCTGAGTCGGGTCGTCTGCTCTGATCATGTAACACTAGGGGTGGGATGACGTTGTTATTAGTTTTTACTATGATGAGCCTTGCATAGTTGCAACGCCTTTTTGTGATTAAACTGGTTGGATTTTCCGCTGTGAAGTTGTATTTTAATTAACGATGACGTTTGAAAGTATTATAAGACTGTTTTTGAAAAGCTGAGTAATTTGGCGTGTGATGTTTAATGAAGTAAGTGTGACATCCCTTGTGGTGTAATTAAATTTTGAAAACTCTGATATTTTTCCATTTAAATTAACGGGTAGAAAAAGGGGTGTTACAATAGGACCTATTAGGTAGATAGAACCCCACCCTTACATATGACCCTTCATAGGACCTATTAGGTAGATAGAGCCCCACCCTTACCTTAGCCTTAGATGATCACGAAAATCCTTGCCCTAGAGCTCTCTCTCCTTGTGCGCCTTCCTTCTCTCTCTTTCTCTTGCTTGGAAGTCACACCTTCTCTCTTCTTTTTCCTCCCTAGCCGTCACACTCCTCTCCTCTCCTAGTTCTCCAAATTTCGCTAATCTCTAAGGTACCAACCCTAGACCTAATCCCTCCTTATATACTCACTTACTCATCATGGACTTGGTCTAATGCAACTACCCAAGCCCATTTTCTCCTTACACCTCCCTTCTCACTAGTACTAACCCCCTCATAAAATACACATAATATAACATAAAATAATATATATATATATATATATATATATATATATATATATATATATATATAATTATGCTAATATTTTACTAACACCAATCCCCACACACAATTAACAACACATAATCATATAACACATATAATATGACATAAATTATATTATAACACACAACAAAAATGTACTATTATATTACTATCACTTAATAACTAAAATAATTAATTAAATAAATTAATCAATTATTTTGGGGCGTTACACAGAGCCCAACTAGCTCGACAAACCCGTCTCCTAGTTAGCCGTACTCCGGAGCACTCAGTACCTACCCGACGAGTTTTTATATACAGAAACAGATGAATGTGGCCCCGGTCGAGTGGCCATGGATCCAGTTTCCACATCACCGAGGTACTCAGGCATCTGTACAGGAACTGGCCTTGTTAACCTGACCCAAGTAGTGACTGGGCAACCATGGACAGATGCTCCAGCCAGGGGCGCAGGGTCCCCCAGATATAATGTGGCGACTAACGCCTCCGCCTGAAAGACCATCGGGGCCGCAACTCCCGAACCCTAATTTGATAGCGGACACCATCAAGAAGTTCTTCAGTGTGCAGTTGAAGCCGCTCGACAGGCCCGTGTACAGGAAGCCTTACCCTGAATGGGTGGATAGATTGGTGCCTCTGCCCAGAGGATTTAAAACCTCTGACTTTGCTACATTTTCCGGGGATGATGGCAAGTCTACAATGGAGTACATCGGTCGATTCACGGCCCAATGTGGATAAGGGAACCAGAATGAATATCACAAGCTGCAGTTGTTTCCCTTGTCTCTAACAGGGACTGCTTTCTCATGGTACTCTTCACTCCCACCTGATTCTAGGCAGACCTGGGCAGACATGGAAAGATGCTTCCATGACAGATTCAGGCTTGTAGTGACCTCAGTGGCCTAGCTTTCAGACCAGTTCAGATTGAGCAGTTCATACAAGAGAGAGAAAGGAAAAGAGCCACTAGGGGTTGACGCAGTGGCCTAGTATCACTGGTTGACGCAACTGAAGATTCAGACTATGATGGGTCAGTCGATTACACGGCAGACATCTTGGTGGCCGAGATAGTCAAAGGAAAGGCTTACCTCTGTCGTGCCCTTAAACCTGCCAAAGGAAAGGAAAAGGATGCAACTGAGAACAAGGTTGAGTATTCCTTTGATATATCTAAGGCCGACCAGAGGTAAGGAAGCGGAACGTATGGCTCTCTTGCATGAAAAAGTGCAGGTAGGAGGGCCGAGTCAGCGTCGAGAACCTCAGAAGAAGCTTCCAAAGCCAGGGAAGCTTGTTCATGATCTCAAGGAGTTATATTTATCCAAGCTTAACCCTGAAAGGCATGCACCTCGGCCCAAAGATCTAAGGGAAAGACTTCAACACCTCCCGCTTGGGGGGCATGATCGGTCCGCCAATGAACCCATCGGACAAGCAACCATGCCAAACCCGAGAGAGAAGACTCATCCTAGGGAGGAAAGAAGGGTATCACAGGTCACTACGACACAAGACGCAACGTCAGTAGATATCACTGTCTTGAATGATCGTGAGTTGAAAGCTACCAGAACCATTAGACAACCCTCGGAGGTGCCACAAGATGAATGGATGACACAGGCAGCAGCAGAGGCACCAGCCCCCAAAGTGGCCTCCAAATCACGCTCGTGGAAGAGGGGGCTGCAGAGGACAAGGGCTTTCCATAGAATGAGGGAGACACTCCAGATGTTCACCTCAGCCAGAGAAGGGAATAAAAGACCATCCCCGTAGCCTCTGTGGCCACGGTGTTGGAACAGGCCTTCCCAAGACCGGCCGAGGAACAGGCCTTCCCAAGACCATCCCCGTAGACTCTATGGTCTCTGCGGTAGCCGTGCCTGAGGTACCCAGTGATAAAGAGGAAGATACTAACACCATGATAGGGGTGGTAGATACAGTCAATAATGTAACACCCCAAAAATAATTCAAATGTTTATTTAGTTAATTTAATTAAGTGGTATTTGGTGGGTTGTATTAAAATAATAATAAGGTGTTTCATGTTAATCAGGGAGTGGCGGCACGTAATTAACTAAATCGGACTTACGATGTGGAGGAAGGCCCATGGCCCAAATCCACTAACCTAGGCGCTTAGGTGAAGCAAAACCTAGGGTTTTAGTGATCATTAGCGAATTTTTAGAAAAAAGAAAAGAAAGAAAGGAAGGCGACTTGGAGAGGAGAGGCGCGGATGCCCTAGTGGTGAAGAGGAGGAGAATTTCGCTTTGCAAGGAAGAGGAGGAGGAGTGCTTGGCTACGATTTTTGGTGGCTTGATCACAAGGACTAGTGCTCTTCAATCAATTCTTGAGGTAAGGGTGGGTTTAACGTTGATAATGGGTTTATGATGGGTGTATGGGTAGATAGGGCTTGTAAAGAAATCGAATTGTGATGTGATTAATATTATGAGATGATGAGTTGAATATTGAGTTGGGTGATTTTATGGGGTTAGAATCGATTTCATATATATGGCGAGGAGAGCATGTTTTTGAGTAACTTGAGATTGAATTAAGATGTGATATATGTGTGTTTTAGTTTTAATTGAGTGTTGAGACATATGTGGTGGTTAAATTGTATGTTTGGATGATTACACGAGATTGAGAATAAATTGAGATATGTGGTAAGTGGTGATTAATTTGTGTGTTGTTCCCATAGGTTATGTTTGCTGTATTGCTGTTTTAGTAGATATAGGCGCTGCTGTTATTCTTTTTTTTTAAATAAAGATGTTGCTGTCTTACAAACATAATGTTGCTGTATTTATATTGTTTTGTTGCTGTTTTTATGTTGTAAATTCCTGCTGTTTTCAGCACATAATGTTGCTGTATTTATATTGTTTTGTTGCTGTTTTTATGCTGTAATTGCTGCTGCTGGTAGCGCGTAAAGTGTGCTGTTTTTCTACAATTTAAGGTGCTGTTTTTCTCAATTAAAAGGTGCTGTTTTCGCAAATTAAGTGTGCTGTTTTTCTCAATTAAAAGGTGCTGTTTTCGCAAATTAGGTGTGCTGTTTTTCTCAATTTAAAGTGCAGTTTCCTTAAAAATTAAAGTGCTGTTTTTCTTAAGTTAAATGGTGCTGTTTCCTTATACTTAAAAGTGCTGGTTCCTATATTTACAAGTTGCTATTTTATGAAGGCTACTGTTGCTGTTTTAAAACGCTAATGCCGCTGTTTTTCTTTATATTTAAATGTGCTGTCTTTCTTAAATTAAACGTGCTGTTTTGCTTAAATTTAATGTGCTGTTCCTTAAATCTAAGTGTGCTGTTGCTTTGAATTTAAAGGCACTGTTTTTCTTATACCTTTCGAGTCACGGTTATGTGAAAGTTATTGTAAATAAATGCGGGCGTTGTTCTTGTCTTAGAGGTGTTGTTTCCCTATTGTAATGATGCTGTGAACAGGTGAGAATACGAGGTAGCTGTGATGCTACAACACGTGGCATTTTTATAAATGCTTCATAACAAGATATGATGATATAGTATGCGTTAATTAAGTACTTTGAGTTGGTGTAATTGGTGCATGAGTCATGAGTCGCATTGTCATATGCATTTCTTGGTGGTATAGGCTTCGGCCTCTTGAGATTATTTTTGGTGGTATAGGCTTCGGCCTCTTGCCCGTCGCGGCTTATTTTACGAGATCGGTACCGCATGCATATGCCCAGAGGGGTTGCATTGTTGCATAGTCCATATATATACGCGTAACGTGTTTTGGGTGTCCCATTCTGATGGAATTCGTATTCTTGTGTGGTGCTATAAAGTGTTGATTTTCGAGGTAGCTGTGATGCTACAACACGTGGTATTTTTGTAAATGATTTATAACGAGACCTGATGGTGTAGCTATGATGTGTTGACTTTCTGTGTTACTGTGATTTACCTGCTGCCTATATACTGCTATCATGCACTCATTATTTCTGTTAAGCTCACCCCTTCTGCTTGGAATGTTGCTCTTATGTGGCAATGCTGCAGGTGATCGTTAGCGCTCGTGGAGGATCTATTAGGTGTACTTTCCTTCTCGTTGAGTCCGTGTCAGCTATGATGTGTAACACCGGGGCGGGGTTTAGTTTTTCGTTTTTGCAAACTGTTTCTGTTGTTTTGGGAGTTTTGGCTTAATGCCTATTTATTTTTGGAGTTCGACTTGGTGTCTTATTTATTCTGGAGATGTTAAATAATTTTGTGATTCCGCTGCTTGGAGATTACTTGTATTTGTTTTGAGGATTTATTTTAAAGTAATTTTGGAGTTTTTATGTGTTGAAAAAAATGTGACGCCCTCGTGATACTCTGATAACTGCGCGTCTATTTATATTTATTAAAGGGGGGTGTTACAAATAACCCTCTCACCGAAGCAATGATAGAGCGTCTGTATGGTCCTCACAGTCCCAGACAGCATCAACCAATCGGAACAACCCCCGCCGAGGGAACTATGAATGAAAAATAAATTTGTTGAAGGTGACCTCGTTTGGAAGACCATTCTGCCACTTGGGAAGAAAGACCCCAAGTTTGATAACGGTGGGGCATACCGTTTGATAACACTAGACAGAGAAGAGTTCGAAACAAAAATCAACGACAAATATCTTAAAGCGTATTATCCTACTCTGTGGGAAAATATGCATGGAAAAGAAGTTGGTGATAAAGGAAGGAAAATGTCAAAGTGGCAGACCACACACCGGCGATCTAGTGAGAAAACAAAAAGGAGTGGAGTGGACTATCCCTAGTCTTCTGTTACTAAAGCTTCCCGTTCCATTGATTCGGGCACCTCTCGACCCAATGGCGTACCGACAGAAGGGAGAGCGGCTGGATAAAGGTCGACCGCCACGGAAGATTCAACCGCAAGGGAAGCAACTGAAGAACTTACCAAACGAGCATGTAGTCTACCCCATGAAGAGATCGCAGATTGGACCTCACTCTGGCCACGCTCCCAATCATAAACAAAAAATTCTTTCTGGGACTCTAACTCCTTAATGCGTTGATCTAGGGGTTTACTCAGGTTGTACAACCAGGTCTGTTTTGCTGCGAACATGGTAACCTTGTTTGGGACCTCCTCCTACCGAGGGCGTAGGGCCTGCAGCTCCCAATGTAGCTTTATCAGAGATGTTTCAATTTCCCCAATGCGGCACCTGGTCGTCTCTTCCTCGGCTAGTGCCAACCTACGCTCTGCCTCCTTCTCGCCGTAGGCTATAAGATGCATCTTCTTCTCGGCATCCAGGATATTCAAACAATCCAATGCTTGTTTGGCAGCATTCTGAGCAGCTCTGGACGCCAAATAGATCTAAGAGATCTCTAGGAGCCGGTAGGCTATGTCCTTTAAGACCTCCCTCCGCTGCTCCGGGAAATCCCCCGAAGATGCTATCCTAAATTCCAAGGATCGTAAATCTGAGAGTTGGGTAGGATCAGTAATTATTCCTCCTTGAAGGGATTCTTCTAGTTTTTGCACCTCATCTGCCGAAGGAGAAATCAGTTGGGACAGGCTCTGAGAGGCAAAATATTGAGCCACTTCTGCCTCAGTTACTTGTTTGGGGTCTGGATGAGAGGGAGGAATTGAAGGTGAACGTACTGGTGGAGGGGAATTCTGAACTGGAATTGGAGGCTCCTCTGGGACTGGGAGATCGGACGCCTGCGTGAAAAGACAAAGATGAGAAAAAAGGCCAACAAGGAAGAAAGAGAACAGCGAAAACACCGTACCTTGGGCTTCATGGAAGGGCGAGGGGTGTCTTCTACCACCACGGCAGCTCTCTTCGCCGCTGGTTGTAAGGAAGTCTCTGGTGGGGCTTGTAACGCCCCAAAATAATTTAATTATTTATTTAATTAAAATTATTTAAGGCTTACAATATTTATTTAATTTAATTAAATAATTCGAGTTTAAGTATTTTATTTTATTTTATTAGGAGGTGCTGTTACTATTTAAGTGGTGCGAGCAAGGGCCCGTGATCCACAATTAGGCCCGTGGCCCGTTCTTTGGCATTGGAGTCGAATTAGTTGGGGTCTAGGGAGTTAGTGGCAAATTCACCCAAGTGAGAAAAGAAAAGAAAGTAACGTAGAGAGAGTGAGAAGAGAAAGTTGCGAATAGAAGAGGAGAAGTAGAAGAAAGGGGCGAAGCTCAAAGAGAAGAGGAGGAGGCTCAATTGTGATTCGCATTCTTCCCTTGGAGCTTGGCTATCAAATTCGAATTTCACAAGGTTAGGGGGTCCTCTTTTTATCTTTAATGGCTTATGCGAATTGTAGTGCCTAGGGTTAGGTTCTAGGATAAATCATATGAATGAATTGTGTGTTGATTGAATTAATCGTAGTGTTGTAATATATGATCATGGATTGCCTATGTTGAAAATCGCATGAATTGATGTTTGATTATTGCAAAATGTGAATTGTATGTCATATGTTTGAATATATGACTTGTTGACACTTGTGGTTGAAAATTGAGAATCATGGTGACCCTTAGTATCATATATGTAATTGGGCGTTGTGGTGAATTTTAATTGGTAATTTAAGGTGGGAAAAATTCTGTTTGGATGCCCTATGCGCCTTAGGCGCCATATGGATTGTTGCTGAAAATTCTGTTTTTGCGCCATGGTCATGGGCGCCAAGTGCCCAGCAGTGTGCTGCGCCAGTTTTTCAAAATTCTGTGTCACTGTGTTGCCTGTGTTGCTGTCCCTGTTGCCTGTGTTGCCTACTGTGTTCCCTGTGCTGCCAGTTTTGGCACTTGTTGCTTGAGTCATGGGCGCCAAGGGCCCCAAAGTTCTGGTGATAGTTTTGTGAAAATTGTTTTCAGGTTTTTATACTTGGGTAAAATGGCTCATGAAAACTGATTTTGGTCAAGAAAGGAGTTGATTTGCGAAATTTCACTAGGTGCCTAGTGCATGGGCGCCAAAATTAAAGTTCAGTTTTTGGTAAAATTTTTATTGAGTTATCATGTCCTGAGCATTTGGCTCGTGTAAAATGAATTTCGAAGCAAAATGAGTTGTGTAGCATGTTGGCCTTAGGCGCCTAGTGCTTGGGCGCCATGTTGCTGCTGTTCCCTGGATGTTGCTTCTGGGCGCCAGCGCCTATGTGCGCGTATTGCCTCTTGGGCGCCTAGCGCCTGTGCGCTGTTGCGCGCTTGTTCCCCTGGGCGCCTAGCGCCTGTGCGCTGTTGCGCGTGTTGCTCCTGGGCGCCAAGCGCCTATGCGCCTGTGCGCTGTTGCGTGTTGCCTCTCCTGGGCGCCAAGCGCCCATGCGCCAAGCGCTGTGTTGCCCCTGGGCGCCCAGCGCCCATGCGCCAAGCGCTGTGTTGCCCCTGGGCGCCCAGCGCCCATGCGCCTGTTTCCAGAATGTCTAACATTTTTCCTAAACTGTTTTTAATATAACTTTTGACTCGGTTATCCAAATCCAACGGTTCAAAATGCGTTTTGAAGCTAATTTCAGTGCCTATCCAATAGTCTCAATTTTATGCAAAAATAATTTATTTTCACTGGTGTTTCTGGCTGAGGGTGTTCAAGTGTCCAAATGGCTATTTTTACCCACTTTCCCTATGTTGTGTCAATGTCCTAAGCTGGTCTATTTGAATTGGTGTTGATGTGAGTGGTGAGCTGAATTGGTGAGTGTGATAGGGTGAGATTGGTGAGCAGAGGCTACGGCCTAATTTTAATGTGGTGAGCTGATTAATATACAATGGTGAGATCATGAATTTTAAATGATGAATTGCTTGGACTTGGTGTGTTGTGATGCATTCCCATAGCATCTCATGGACATATGCATTATTGGTGAGCAGTGGCTACGGCCTAATTTTGATTTGGTGAGCAGAGGCTACGGCCTATTTGTATTTGGTGACGGATCCGACATGCATGTACCCGTGGAGTTTGGGTTGCATTACATGCATAAATCATATATTGTGTGGTGCTGTTTGGAAATAAAATATTGATGCGATTGTTCCATTATTGTGAATTGGTGTGCCTGACTTCTTTTTTTCCTATGCATTGCTAAATTTTCATATGTTATTAATTATGAAAAGAGACTCACCCTACTGCCTTTATGTTGCTTCTTATGTCGGCAACGTGCAGGTAATGATGAGTGAAGGTTTCCTGTATGCCTTCGTCTGGTAGGAAGTGTCACGCTCTGATACGTAGCACCAGGGGGGGGTGTCTTAGGTTTATGCTTTATTTTCTTAAAACTGCTAGACTTTGTTGGTGATGTATTGGTTTTAATTTTGAATTGATTATTATTCCGCTGCTGATGGTGATTGGATTTAGTTGATGCGAGCTAAGCCCTTTTTCTTATGGTGTTATGTATCGTGATTTTTATGAAGTAAATGTAGCACTCGCTTGAATTGTTTTCAAAAAAAAAAAAAAAGGACTCTGATTTTATTTAAAGGTAAAGTTATTAGAAAAGGGGGTGTTACATTAGTGGTATCAGAGCAGTTCGGTCTGTCCGGCCAAGTTGTCCAGTCGTAGTGTCAACTGACAACGGTGTGTTGTCAGTTATATCTAACTGTCGTTTGTTTGTAGCAAGTGAGTTGAGATGGCTGGGAGGATCGATGTTGCTGCTGCTGTAGTTGGGCTGCTGCTGTAGTTGGGCTGCTGCTGTTGTTGGGCTGCTGCTGTTGTTGAGATGCTGCTGATTGCTGTAGGAGGTTGTGTGTTGATTATAGGCAATTGAATAAGGTAACTATCAAGAACAAGTATCCGCTTCCGAGGATTGACGATCTGATGGATCAGTTAGTGGGTGCCCGTGTTTTCAGCAACATTGATTTGAGGTCCGGATATCATCAGATTAAAGTAAAGGACGAAGATGTTCAGAAGACCGCTTTCAGAACGAAATATGGGCACTATGAATATTCAGTGATGCCGTTTGGTGTTACCAACGCGCCGGGAGTGTTTATGGAGTACATGAATCGTACTTTCCATAGTTACTTGGATCGGTTTGTGGTTGTGTTTATTGACGACATTCTGGTGTGTTCTAAAACAGAAGAGGAGCACGCAGAACATTTGAGGTTAGTACTAGAAGTGTTGAAAGAAAAGAAATTGTATGCAAAATTGTCTAAGTGTGAGTTCTGGCTGAATGAAGTAGGTTTCCTTGGCCATATTATCTCTGGTAATGGTATAGCTGTGGACCCAGCCAAGGTTGATGCTGTGTCTCAATGGGAGAGCCCGAAGTCAGTTACAGAAATCAGAAGCTTCTTGGGATTAGCTGGTTATTATAGGAGATTTATTGAAGGTTTCTCGAAGTTGGCACTTCCGTTGACTCAATTGACATGTAAGGGAAGAGCTTTTGTGTGGGATGCACGCTGTGAGGAGAGCTTCAATGAGTTGAAGAAGAGGTTGACCACATCGCCCGTTTTGACTTTGCCTGTTCCTGATCGACCGTTTGTAGTATATTGCGATGCTTCCAAGATGGGTTTGGGAGGTGTATTGATGCAAGAGGGTAAGGTAGTAGCTTATGCGTCCAGACAGTTGAGGACCCATGAGAAGAACTACCCTACTCACGATTTGGAACTAGCTGCAATTGTGTTTGTGCTGAAAATTTGGAGGCATTATCTGTATGGTACCAGATTTGAAGTGTTTAGCGACCATAAGAGTCTGAAATACTTGTTTGATCAGAAGGAGCTAAATATGAGACAGAGACGTTGGTTAGAATTGCTGAAGGATTATGATTTCGGCTTGAACTATCATCCCGGCAAAGCTAATGTCGTGGCTGATGCTTTAAGTCGGAAGAGTTTGCATATGTCGGCTATGATGGTGAAAGAGTTAGAATTGATTGAGCAGTTTCGAGACATGAGTCTGGTTTGTGAAGTGACACCGCAGAGTGTCAGATTGGGGATGTTGAAGATCGGAAATGAATTTTTGGTTAGTGTCCGAGAAACACAAAAGTCAGATGTAAAGTTGGTAGACCTGTTGGTTGTGAATGATCAAGATGTGGATGGAGATTTCAAGTTAGATTCCCAAGGTGTATTAAGATTCAGAGATAGGATCTGCATTCCTGACGATGCTGAGATGAAGAGAATGATTCTTGAGGAGAGCCATAGAAGCAAGTTGAGTATTCATCCCGGGGCTACGAAAATGTACCAAGATTTGAAGAAACTGTTCTGGTGGCCTGGTATGAAGAAGGATGTGGCACAGTTTGTGTATTCTTGTCTGACTTGTCAGAAGTCTAAGATTGAGCATCAGAAGCCTGCGGGGTTGATGCAACCATTGGAGATTCCGGAATGGAAATGGGATAGCATTTCCATGGATTTTGTAACTGGTTTGCCAAATACAGTGAGGGGGTTTGATGCTATATGGGTAATTGTAGACAGGTTGTCTAAGTCTGCTCATTTCTTACCAATTAATATGACTTATCCAGTTCCAAAGTTGGCAGAAATCTACATCAAGACTATTGTGAAGTTGCATGGCGTTCCGCTTAGTATTGTGTCTGATAGAGATCCAAGATTCACCTCTGAATTTTGGAAGAGTTTGCAGGAAGCTTTGGGTTCTAAGTTGAGGTTGAGCTCCGCTTATCATCCGCAGACAGATGGTCAGACGGAGAGGACTATTCAGTCGTTAGAGGACTTGTTGAGGGCATGTGTTCTTGAGCAGGGAGGTTCATGGGATTCTCATCTTTCGTTGATAGAATTCACCTATAACAACAGTTTTCACTCTAGTATTGGTATGGCACCGTTTGAGGCATTGTATGGTCGGAGATGTAGGACTCCGTTGTGTTGGTATGAATCTGGGGAGAGTGCAGTGTTGGGGCCTGAGATTGTGCGAGAGACAACTGAGAAGGTAAAATTAATCCGTGAGAAGATGAAAGCGTCGCAGAGTCGACAAAAGAGCTACCATGATAAGAGAAGGAAGGATTTAGAGTTTCAGGCCGGTGATCATGTGTTTCTGAAAGTCACTCCGGTGACTGGTGTTGGGCGTGCCTTGAAATCTAAGAAGTTAACTCCCCGTTTCATTGGTCCGTATCAGATTACGGAGAGGGTGGGAAGTGTTGCCTATAGGGTGGCTTTGCCGCCTAATCTTTCGAACTTGCATGACGTGTTTCACGTGTCACAACTTCGAAAGTATGTTCCGGACCCGTCTCATGTGATTCAGATGGACGAAGTAGAGGTACGGGATAATCTCACGGTTGAGACTATGCCTGTGCGGATTGAAGATAGAGAAGTAAAGATTCTGAGAGGGAAGGAAATTCCGTTGGTGAAGGTGGTGTGGTTGGGAGCTGCTGGTGAGAGTATGACTTGGGAGCTGGAGAGCAGGATGCGGGAAGCATATCCGGAGTTGTTTGATTCAGGTAATTTCGAGGACGAAATATTCTAAGTGGGGGAGAGTTGTAACGCCCCAAAATAATTTAATTATTTATTTAATTAAAATTATTTAAGGCTTACAATATTTATTTAATTTAATTAAATAATTCGAGTTTAAGTATTTTATTTTATTTTATTAGGAGGTGCTGTTACTATTTAAGTGGTGCGAGCAAGGGCCCGTGATCCACAATTAGGCCCGTGGCCCGTTCTTTGGCATTGGAGTCGAATTAGTTGGGGTCTAGGGAGTTAGTGGCAAATTCACCCAAGTGAGAAAAGAAAAGAAAGTAACGTAGAGAGAGTGAGAAGAGAAAGTTGCGAATAGAAGAGGAGAAGTAGAAGAAAGGGGCGAAGCTCAAAGAGAAGAGGAGGAGGCTCAATTGTGATTCGCATTCTTCCCTTGGAGCTTGGCTATCAAATTCGAATTTCACAAGGTTAGGGGGTCCTCTTTTTATCTTTAATGGCTTATGCAAATTGTAGTGCCTAGGGTTAGGTTCTAGGATAAATCATATGAATGAATTGTGTGTTGATTGAATTAATCGTAGTGTTGTAATATATGATCATGGATTGCCTATGTTGAAAATCGCATGAATTGATGTTTGATTATTGCAAAATGTGAATTGTATGTCATATGTTTGAATATATGACTTGTTGACACTTGTGGTTGAAAATTGAGAATCATGGTGACCCTTAGTATCATATATGTAATTGGGCGTTGTGGTGAATTTTAATTGGTAATTTAAGGTGGGAAAAATTCTGTTTGGATGCCCTATGCGCCTTAGGCGCCATATGGATTGTTGCTGAAAATTCTGTTTTTGCGCCATGGTCATGGGCGCCAAGTGCCCAGCAGTGTGCTGCGCCAGTTTTTCAAAATTCTGTGTCACTGTGTTGCCTGTGTTGCTGTCCCTGTTGCCTGTGTTGCCTACTGTGTTCCCTGTGCTGCCAGTTTTGGCACTTGTTGCTTGAGTCATGGGCGCCAAGGGCCCCAAAGTTCTGGTGATAGTTTTGTGAAAATTGTTTTCAGGTTTTTATACTTGGGTAAAATGGCTCATGAAAACTGATTTTGGTCAAGAAAGGAGTTGATTTGCGAAATTTCACTAGGTGCCTAGTGCATGGGCGCCAAAATTAAAGTTCAGTTTTTGGTAAAATTTTTATTGAGTTATCATGTCCTGAGCATTTGGCTCGTGTAAAATGAATTTCGAAGCAAAATGAGTTGTGTAGCATGTTGGCCTTAGGCGCCTAGTGCTTGGGCGCCATGTTGCTGCTGTTCCCTGGATGTTGCTTCTGGGCGCCAGCGCCTATGTGCGCGTATTGCCTCTTGGGCGCCTAGCGCCTGTGCGCTGTTGCGCGCTTGTTCCCCTGGGCGCCTAGCGCCTGTGCGCTGTTGCGCGTGTTGCTCCTGGGCGCCAAGCGCCTATGCGCCTGTGCGCTGTTGCGTGTTGCCTCTCCTGGGCGCCAAGCGCCCATGCGCCAAGCGCTGTGTTGCCCCTGGGCGCCCAGCGCCCATGCGCCAAGCGCTGTGTTGCCCCTTGGCGCCCAGCGCCCATGCGCCTGTTTCCAGAATGTCTAGCATTTTTCCTAAACTGTTTTTAATATAACTTTTGACTCGGTTATCCAAATCCAACGGTTCAAAATGCGTTTTGAAGCTAATTTCAGTGCCTATCCAATAGTCTCAATTTTATGCAAAAATAATTTATTTTCACTGGTGTTTCTGGCTGAGGGTGTTCAAGTGTCCAAATGGCTATTTTTACCCACTTTCCCTATGTTGTGTCAATGTCCTAAGCTGGTCTATTTGAATTGGTGTTGATGTGAGTGGTGAGCTGAATTGGTGAGTGTGATAGGGTGAGATTGGTGAGCAGAGGCTACGGCCTAATTTTAATGTGGTGAGCTGATTAATATACAATGGTGAGATCATGAATTTTAAATGATGAATTGCTTGGACTTGGTGTGTTGTGATGCATTCCCATAGCATCTCATGGACATATGCATTATTGGTGAGCAGAGGCTACGGCCTAATTTTGATTTGGTGAGCAGAGGCTACGGCCTATTTGTATTTGGTGACGGATCCGACATGCATGTACCCGTGGAGTTTGGGTTGCATTACATGCATAAATCATATATTGTGTGGTGCTGTTTGGAAATAAAATATTGATGCGATTGTTCCATTATTGTGAATTGGTGTGCCTGACTTCTTTTTTTCCTATGCATTGCTAAATTTTCATATGTTATTAATTATGAAAAGAGACTCACCCTACTGCCTTTATGTTGCTTCTTATGTCGGCAACGTGCAGGTAATGATGAGTGAAGGTTTCCTGTATGCCTTCGTCTGGTAGGAAGTGTCACGCTCTGATACGTAGCACCAGGGGGGGGGTGTCTTAGGTTTATGCTTTATTTTCTTAAAACTGCTAGACTTTGTTGGTGATGTATTGGTTTTAATTTTGAATTGATTATTATTCCGCTGCTGATGGTGATTGGATTTAGTTGATGCGAGCTAAGCCCTTTTTCTTATGGTGTTATGTATCGTGATTTTTATGAAGTAAATGTAGCACTCGCTTGAATTGTTTTCAAAAAAAAAAAAAAAGGACTCTGATTTTATTTAAAGGTAAAGTTATTAGAAAAGGGGGTGTTACAGGGCTCGTTGAGTAGATAACCGCGGAAAGGTGATAGGGCCATCTTCATCATCCTCGACATCATGACCACCAGAGAATTCTACCACTCAAAAGGGTATAAAGATGATAAGAGAGACTAGCATAAGAGCAGGCAGCAAATGCACCATGAGGAGCGAAAAATGTACCAATGGCCAGCTCAGACCAAGTGGATGGCTACCGAGCGGAGGCTACAGACTTAGACATCTTCTTAGCAGAAGGAATAGTGCTGATACTGGCTAATGCTACAGAAGTTGTCGGATTCGTGTGAGGGAAGACTAGGTCTTTGACGCCAAGCCACCAATTGGTGAAGGCACGGGTGTCCCCCGGACACACCTCATAATGCGCCCACTGTTAGCCTGCATTTTCGACAGGCTCAATTAAATGCACTCAATAATGCTGACTTGTCATTTTAAAGAAGAGATGTTGATATTTGACATTGAGAAAGGTGTTGTGAAGAGTAATTTCGACTATGCCTAAGGCTTAATGAAAATGAGAGTTTAAAGACAAAGTTTTCGACGAGAAAGACGTTAAAGAGTTTAGTCGAAGACAGAGCAGTGTTGTTGTCGAATGCGTGGGCATTTATATGTCAACAAGGTTTGACTCGTTGCATTCAGGAAGAAGGCTTGATATTTCGACAACGAGAAGCTGTGTACAGGAAGAATCAACGTAGCACATAACTTAGCGAAAATTGGAAAGCTGAAGCTAGTAGTTTCGACAGGAAGTTGAACAACATTCAGATAATAGGTTAAGTCAAAGAGTGCTGGTAGAAAAGGACAACAGTGATGTGGTCGAAAGATGGAGCAGTTATCTAGTCTTATCTTGTCGAAATAGCAGTTATTTTATTTAGAAAAACCGCTGAGCGATTATTGTTTTTCTTTTATTATAAATAGGAGTTTTCTCGTAGAGTTAAAGGTCGCAATTTCATTCTATACAAACGTTCAGAAAACACTCATACTTCCGCATAAGAGAAAAACGAGTTACTGAAGAACAATGTATGTGATCTGCGTACCAAACCTCTTACATTCAGCAATCTATTTACTATTTCTTTAAAGATTCCTGCAGTTTACTGGTTCTTCTTTACGAATTCCTGCAATTTACTGTTTTTCGATTTCCTTTCCTTTATTTACACTTTCTGCACTTTATTACAATTCATTGCATTTCTGCATTTCTTCTTAAATACATGCTTTTCTTCATCGTTTTACTCCATTAAAATAGTTATCATCATAAACATCAATAACTTTAATAAAACTTTAATTCACAAATGTTCTGAGATGTTTCTAGTTGATCTCGCAAGCAACACACACGTGTAACTAGCGGTGTTTACCAAAAATCACGGTAAACAAATTGGCACGCCCGGTGGGACATTTGTGCTAATCATTAAAAGTTTTACTTAACAATTCTGGGTTTGTTATCAAACATAAAACCAGTAGTTCACACTTTGCATGCATTTAAGAAGTGGTAGGCGTATTACTGAAATGCCGCGCTCAAACATGAATGATGCTTCTACATCAAACGCTCATTCTCACGCGTCAGTTAACAATACAAACGCTGCAAATATGTCAAGAGTAACCGCTCCTGTATCTGTCCCAGGAGTAACTGCTCCTGCGTCTTCTCCAACCATTACAGGAATAACCGCTCCAGGAATAACCGCTCCGATTCCTTCTTCGACAGTTATGGGTGTAACTGCAACAACTGCTCCTACCATTAACCCGTTGTCGAATGTGGTCCCTGTATCATCTAATTTAAATCCGAGTATGCCCTTTATGGCAAACTCCATGATGGGGAATATGCCATTCAATTTCATGAATGGTCGAAATTACCCATATGGCATGCCAACAGCCATGATGGCAGGGCTTCAAACAAATGCATCTACGTATGCAGAAAACTTAGCCTCAAGTTTTTCACCTATAAATAATTGCCCAGAAAATATTTATAGTCGAAATCCACAGCCTTCAATAACTACTTCGTCTTTGTTGGCATTAAGGCAACAGATGGATGATAGTAACCACGATATGGTTAATATGCTAACACAGCAAATTGGTACAGTGTTTAACCCATTAATTCAGAACACAAATGACAATTACCAAATGTTAGCTACACAAATGGGTTGAATTGCTGATTTCTTTGGCACTCCACCAATGCACAACCAGCAAATTCCCCAAGTCCAAAATGTTAGGCCTGTTGAATTACCTGTCGAAAGGCCCAACTATGTAATTCCTGTCGATCAAAGACAAATAATGGCTATCGAAGAACCTGTGCCTGAAATGGTATTAGTTAATAGAAACCAAGATGCTGACGAAGTAATAAGACATGTTCAGCAAAATAACTTTGGTAATCAAAATGATATGGCAAATCTTGTCGAAACAATTTTAGTCCAAAATGGTCTTAGCTTAGGCTTGCATAGACCTAATTTTGTATCTCCCCTGTCGGAATATGTGACACAAACAGATTTGCCTAGGGGATGGAAAATCCCTAAATTCACAAAATTTGCTGGAGAAACCAGTGAATCCACTGTCGAACATATTGCGCGATATTTGACTGAGGCTGGTGACATAGCGCAAAATGAGATTTTAAGAATGAAATATTTCCCAAATTCTTTAACAAAAAATGCATTCACATGGTTCACCACATTACCCCCACATTCCATGTTTAATTGGAATCAATTGGAAAAAGCGTTTCATGAACAATTCTACATGGGCCAATGCAAGATTAGCCTAAAAGAATTGGCAAGTGTTCAACGCAAAATGCCAGAATCTATTGACGATTATCTCAATAGATTTAGACTTCTCAAGGCTAGATGTTTTACTCAGATACCCGAGCATGAGTTAGTCGAAATGGCTGCTGGTGGCCTAGATTATTCCATTAGGAAAAAATTAGACACTTTACACCTGAGAGACATGGCTCAATTGGCTGATAGAGTTCGACAAGTCGAAAGGCTTAAAGATGAGAAGGCGAGAACCAATCGATTTAATAAAAAGGAAAAGGTTGCTTATGTTAATATTAATGATAGTGACCAAGACTTCGACATATCATATGAAGAGGTCGAAGAAGAGGTTAATATGGGCGAATTAAACCTCCATATACTTGTAAGTTATTGAGGCCTTCTGATGGGAAAAATCCCGTCGAACCAAAAAATGACAAATATATTGCAAAAACATATACCTTCGACGTCACAAAGTGTGACCAAATATTTGATTTGTTGGTTTCTGATGGCCAGATTTTAGTGCCTAAAGGCCTAAAAATACCACCATTAGAACAACAAAAGAAAAGAGGATATTGCAAATATCATAATTTTTTAGGCCATAACACTTCTCGATGTGTTCTTTTCAGGGACTTGGTTCAGAAAGCACTAAGTGAAGGGAGACTCAAGTTTGATGATAAGTCAAAACCTTCAATGCAAATCGACAGCAATCCTTTGCCAACTGCAGAGGCAAATTATACTGAAATTGATATTCTCGTTGTCGAAGCTAGTCAAGACACTGCTGGAAACACCAGTATGTCGAAAAGTGCTGAAAGGTCTGAAACAATTGTCAAAATGGTCACTAAATACCAACATGAAGATCAAATCCAGGTGGTATACCCAAAAGCTGAAGAGGAATTGATTGATTTCCTCAATAGATGCAAAATCAACAATACTGAAGTAATCTTGTACCCCAGGTGCAGTTCAGTATTTGATAAGGAGGCTGCAAAGATCCTTGAACATTCTACTCATCAACAGAAGAGAAAGAATGCATGGGTTGATAACAGGCCAAAATTCAGTTTTAATCAAAGAGGTATCCCATTCAAAGTGACACCTCCAACTCATAAGGGGGCGAAAACATTTGTGCCACCCACAAAATCACCTGTCGAAAGATGGGTGCATTCAGGAGGAAAAGATGCAGGGTACTCTTTAAAAATGGTGCAGGGAAGCTCGAGTGCCATGACCCAGAATAAGACGTATGATTCCAGCAAATATGTCTATAATAAAAATTACAAGGGGAAAAATCCCATGACCAAAACACAATGGCGGAGACATCAACGCCAAATGAAATTCATTGCTGCTGAGAGAAGTGGAAATCCAGCCACCAACAAGGGAAAGCAAATAGCCTCGTCTTTCGAAGTGCAAAGAAAGCCTGCCACAAAGAGGATATTTCCTCCTCTTACAGTTGTCAAAGAAGGCCTCAACCCAGAAGAAGGCCTTAACCTGGATGACGAAGAGATGGTATCTGACTTTTCAGACCCAGAGCCTGATTTCGACATCATATGTGTCGTCTCAATACTTCCCATTGAGTTCGACGTGATATCGGAAGTCAACGAAGTTCAGCAAGACTTCAACCAAGATATGGCTAAGCATAAGCCAATTTGCTATTATGTACTCAACAATGGCTGCATGGAGGAACAAAGTGCAGTTTTTGAACACCCAAATGGAGGCATGGAGTACCATTTAAAGCCTTTGTTTATTCAGGCCAAAGTTAATAATGTAGGTGTTAACAAGGTTCTCGTCGACGGAGGAGCCGCAGTGAATTTAATGCCTCAACACATGTTGGCAAAAATCGGTAAATCAGATACCGATCTAAGGCCACACAACATTGTTCTCACCAATTATGAGGGCAAATCTGGCTATTCTTTGGGAGCCATAGAGGTGGAGTTGGTGGTGGGAAGTGTTAAGAGATTAACCATGTTTATGGTTATTCCTACCAAGGCCAATTTCAATTTATTGCTTGGTCGAGAGTGGCTCCACGGAGTTGGGGCAGTCCCCTCAACACTCCAACAGAGGATTTCTATCTGGAGAGAGGATGGCCTTGTCGAAAACGTGGAAGGTGACCAAAGCTATTTCTTGGCTGAAGTTGACCATATCACCAAACATACTTTTGACAAACAATTGGCGAACATAGCGCCATGTACTCCCTCTGACACAGCATATGTCCCTCAGGACAATATATATATTCTTCACTTGATCTACACCCTACCCACGGCTTCATTTGGGAGAGGGAAGTGATTGAAGAATCAACTCGTCCAAGAGGCTTCTGTAAGCCTACAGGATGGGACGGTCCATATATGTTGATGATGTCTACACCCAATATATGGGATCGAATTACGGCCTATGTGGCCGAAAATACGCAAAATGCGGCGTTGGAAGCCGAAATAGAACAAATGATGGTTAAACAAACCACAGAAGAACCAATGATGGTTAATCAAACCACTGAAGTTAACAATGAAGTTAACCTTGAAGATAATATGGTCGAAGGCCAAAGGCTTGACTGCGTCTATGATGACGAGCCTTTAGGCTTTGAAAAAGACCCAATGGGTTCGACCAAGAGGATTCAAACTCAAGATCCTTTAGAGGAAGTTGATTTAGGAGATGGCTTCATAAAAAGGCCAACATTTATCAGTGCCAAAATCGACAAAGGTTTGAGAGATCGAACCATTGAGCTATTAAAAGAATACAAAGATTGCTTCGCCTGGGACTATAATGAAATGCCTAGATTACGTCGAGAAGTGGTTGAATTGAAGTTTCCCATTCGACCAGATAGAAAACCAGTGAAGCAAACACCAAGAAGATTTGCACCGCAGATTCTGTCGAAGATAAAAGAGGAAATCGAAAGACTACTCAAAAGCAACTTCATCAGAACTGCCAGGTATGTTGATTGGTTAGCTAACATTGTTCCTGTTATTAAGAAAAATGGAACATTAAGAGGCTGCATAGATTTTAGAGATCTAAATAATGCTACACCCAAAGATCAATACCCTATGCCTGTGGCAGAAATGCTAATTGATTCGGCAGCAGGATTTGAATACCTAAGTATGTTAGATGGATACTCAGGGTACAATCAAATTTTTATTGCCGAAGAAGATGTGTCGAAAACAGCATTTCGATGCCCAGGAGCTTTAGGTGTTTATGAATGGGTAGTAATGCCTTTTGGGTTAAAAAATGCTGGTGCAACATACCAAAGAGCAATTAATTCTATGTTTCATGATTTTATTGAAAATTTTATGCAAGTATACATATATGATATTGTTGTTAAATCTTCGACAGAAAATGGTCATATAGACCATCTTCGACAGTCATTCGAAAGAATGAGAAAATATGGATTGAAAATGAATCCAATAAAATGTGCCTTCTGTGTACGTGCAGGTGACTTCTTGAGATTTGTTGTCCACAAAAAAGGCATTGAAATAAATCAAAACAAGACGAAAGCAATCATGGAAACGAAGGCTCCTTCGACCAAAAAAGAGCTCCAGTCATTATTAGGAAAGATCAATTTCCTAAGAAGGTTCATCTCAAACCTAAGTGGCAAAACTCAAGCTTTCTCGCTGTTAAGACTTTGGCAAGTGTACCAAATGTCGCAAGTAATATAATTTTACGGTAAGTACCGGTCATATCCACAGGGATTGTGATTCATTATCAATAGGCAAGTTGTTAATTCTAAGTCGTGATACTTGTGATAGAATTGGTTTATTGTAACAACGGAATAGAAAGTGCAATAACATAAAATAAGATAGAAGCGAATTGGGATTAACTCATCTCCCCTCTACTCTTATATGACCTTCAGCCACTCTCAAAGCAATTATCCAAATTATCCGATTCAATTCACTAAATTAGGCTAAGGACAATCCCTTGCCTCAAAACCCCTTTTACCTAAAGAGATACCCTAATTCCTTAGGTGATTCATGCCAATAGGTAAAGCAATAAACTCAAGAATTAAAGAATTCACTCACACAAATCCTCACTCCTACGATCATCAATGGCGACCGAATGAAATAAGAATTCACGAAACCCAATTACATATTCCTATGATAATTCAAGTCGTGACCTAAGCCCCAATTTCCAGCAAACAAACCCACATTCCTATGGTGATCATAAACCTAGATCGATACAAATATCATGTGTACTTGTAAAGCATTAAGAACATAAGGCATAGACAATGGATAAAGTGAATAAAAACTTGACTTGACCATAACAAAGCATTCATACAAGAGTTTTAGGAAGAGTCATCTCTCCCAAATCAAAACTATCTAATTACATGGCATAAAAGGGATAAGATTAAAGAGTAGAAGAAGATTACATAGAGATGGATCCATGAGAGCCTTCAAACCCTTGTTCCCAAGGTGTTGGGAAGGCCCCAAAATCACCCCCAGCTGCTGCTCCAAACCCTAGAACCGATCCCAAACCGAAGAGAGCTCAGAAAACGCAAAAACTGATCTTTTAACCCAGCCTTCGGCCAGCCATCGCGACGCGATGCGTGGCTGGTCGCGACGCGATATAAGGAAGAATTGCTTGATTGCGGCGCGATCGTTCTTGGCTCCTGGTGCGAAAGTTGTCCGATCTTTTTCCTTCCTTCTTTTCTTCGTTTCGTCACTAGGCAAGTGTCTGGTTCGCTAGTAGACGCCACGTCAAATTGAAGGTTTTCCATGCATTTTGTTACAACTCCACACTAATTACATAAAACTAAAATTATGCTAAAACCCTTAGCAATTGGCTGAATCAAACAATAAACCATCGACATTTTTGGTTGCAAACTGAATGAAAATCATCATATAATAATGACTCAACACAACCCCAAACTTAGATCATTGCTTGTCCTCAAGCAATTCACTCAATTTAGGCTATGGCAATTTGTTATTCAGCTTCCACATCGTTCACATACCACGACTCCTCCAACACATCAGAAGATATCATCCAATCATAATATAGTAGCAAGACAATTGAATTGAAAAACACAAGATCATAAGCAGGCAAGTAGTCTCAAGTCCTCTCTTTTTCACACATCTCACTAGTGTTTCGCTCTTTGAGGTGTTTATGGTATTCACTCAATTCACAATACTTGCATCATCGTTTCATAGGCTTGAACAAGTACTATACAAATCAATACACAAGAACTACACACACACTTTTTGAGGACTTTCAAAGGTTGTAATGGGGCTTAGGTAAGGATGGATAAAATTTGGATAAGTAGGTTGAAACTTGGAGTTAGGCCTACCTCTCAATTTGTCAATTTTTTACATTCTCACTCACTTACCATTTTCCCAAAGCATTTCACAAGAGAAGGAATTTCATACAAAATAATTTTTTTTTATATAGCATCGCGACGCGAAGGCATGCTATCGCGACGCGAAAATAAACAGAAACCAGAACTGTAACATATATAGCATCGCGACGCGAAGGCATGCTGTCGCGACGCTAAAATAGACAGAAACCAGAACTGAAACATTTTTCTCTCTTTTTTTTTCTTTTTTTTTCTTTGTATGTTCCATTCTCTTGTATACCACCCCAAACTTAGATTGTTGCTATTCCATGAGCAACCCCAAACTTAGAATTTTTCCCCACTCTCATGCTTTTATCTTCCTAACTCCAAGTTAAGAAAACTAGGCTATGATTTGCAGGAAAAATAAAAATAAACAATTAGGCTCAGAAGGGCTAACAAAGGATAACAATTAGTGGGTTGGCTTGAAAGGCTCAGGGGTGCCAAAAATTTTGCCCCAGTGTGTATGTAAAACATATGCATGACAGTTAAGTACAAGCTCAAGTTCTGCAGACTAATGCAAGCAAGGAATAATCACACAATGAATAGAATATGTGTTTGGGTTCAAACCTCACAGCTGGGATTAAGAGATGGAACCCAAGAGAACCTGCCCACAGATGATCCAGATTTTCCTCAACCTTTGACTTGGCCACTAATACTATCTGATGAAAAAAATCTGATTTGGAAGCGTCACATGGTAGCTGCAACATGTTAGAATGAACAATCACCATAGAGAACCAGTTCAAAGATTGCGGTGCATCATCATCAATGTACAAGCTAGACAGCAACCAAAATGCAACATTAACTTTTTCTGGTTTGCTTTTTATGATCTTCCAATCTCGGGGTCAAGCAGCAATTCTTTCGAATCTTGCCCCCGCATAATTAGCTCGCTGAAACACTAAAAAAACCATCAAAAGGTCCAACACAATAACTAAGGATCTAAATAAATAAAACCAAAATAAAATACTGAAATAAATAAAATAAAATAAAAACAAAAACAACTAAGAATCAACTCATTGCCTTATCAATAATGAAATCAACAATCCCCGGCAACGGCGCCAAAAACTTGTTAAGACTTTGGCAAGTGTACCAAATGTCGCAAGTAATATAATTTTACGGTAAGTACCGGTCGTATCCACAGGGATTGTGATTCATTATCAATAGGCAAGTTGTTAATTCTAAGTCGTGATACTTGTGATAGAATTGGTTTATTGTAACAACGGAATAGAAAGTGCAATACCATAAAATAAGATAGAAGCGAATTGGGATTAACTCATCTCCCCTCTACTCTTATATGACCTTCAGCCACTCTCAAAGCAATTATCCAAATTATCCGATTCAATTCACTAAATTAGGCTAAGGACAATCCCTTGCCTCAAAACCCCTTTTACCTAAAGAGATACCCTAATTCCTTAGGTGATTCATGCCAATATGTAAAGCAATAAACTCAAGAATTAAAGAATTCACTCACACAAATCCTCACTCCTACGATCATCAATGGCGGCCGAATGAAATAAGAATTCACGAAACCCAATTACATATTCCTATGATAATTCAAGTCGTGACCTAAGCCCCAATTTCCAGCAAACAAACCCACATTCCTATGGTGATCATAAACCTAGATCGATACAAATATCATGTGTACTTGTAAAGCATTAAGAACATAAGGCATAGACAATGGATAAAGTGAATAAAAACTTGACTTGACCATAACAAAGCATTCATACAAGAGTTTTAAGAAGAGTCATCTCTCCCAAATCAAAACTATCTAATTACATGGCATAAAAGGGATAAGATTAAAGAGTAGAAGAAGATTACATAGAGATGGATCCATGAGAGCCTTCAAACCCTTGTTCCCAAGGTGTTGGGAAGGCCCCAAAATCACCCCCAGCTGCTGCTCCAAACCCTAGAACCGATCCCAAACCGAAGAGAGCTCAGAAAATGCAAAAACTGATCTTTTAACCCAGCCTTCGGCCAGCCATCGCGACGCGATGCGTGGCTGGTCGCGACGCGATGCATGGCTGGTCGCGACGCGATATAAGGCAGAATTGCTTGATTGCGGCGCGATCGTTCTTGGCTCCTGGTGCGAAAGTTGTCCGATCTTTTTCCTTCCTTCTTTTCTTCGTTTCGTCACTAGGCAAGTGTCTGGTTTGCTAGTAGACGCCACATCAAATTGAAGGTTTTCCATGCATTTTGTTACAACTCCACACTTATTACATAAAACTAAAATTATGCTAAAACCCTTAGCAATTGGCTGAATCAAACAATAAACCATCGACATTTTTGGTTGCAAACTGAATGAAAATCATCATATAATAATGACTCAACACTCGCCATTGTTTCGACTGAAGAAAGAAGACGTGTTCAAATGGGATCCAGAACACCAAAAGGCCTTCGACGAGATTAAAGCTTATCTAGTTAAACCACCTATTTTGTTACCACCTATCAGAGATAAGGTGATGAAATTGTATATAGCAGCATCGGAGCTAACAATAGGTAACATGTTGGCACAAAAGGATGATAATGGTGTCGAAAGAGCCATATATTACCTTAGTAGAGTTTTAAATGATGCTGAAACTAGATATCATCCAACGGAGAAATTGTGCCTTTGTTTGTATTTCTCTTGTACCAAATTAAAGCAATATATAAAACCAATTGATGTGTATGTTTATTCTCATTTTGATATTATTAAACATATGCTGTCGAAACCTATATTGCACAGTCGAATTGGTAAATGGGCTTTAGCCCTTTCTGAATATTCATTAACGTATCAACCTTTGAAAGCTATCAAAGGGCAAATTGTTGCAGACTTTATTGTTGACCATTCATTGGTCGAAGTAACAATTAATCATGTGAATATTCGACTTTGGACATTATATTTCGACGGGTCAAGCCATAAAAATGGTTCTAGAACTGGAATATTAATTATTTCGCCAAGAAAAATACCAACGAAATATAAATTTAAAATTAAAGGACTTTGCTCTAATAAAGAGGCCGAGCATGAAGCCTTGAAACAGGTTTAGAAGTTTTGCTAGAGCTGGGGTCAAAGGCTGTCGAAATTAGAGGTGACTCTGAATTAGTGGTGAAGCAATTAACTAAGGAGTATAAATGCATTAAAGAGAATTTAATCATATACTTCGTCACTGCCAATGATTTGTTGAAACTCTTCGACTACGTGAACATTGAGCATATACCTCGAATTGAAAATCATGAAGCAAATGACTTGGCACAAATTGCTTCAGGCTATAGAGTTTCTCCAACAAAATTCAGTGAATTAATAGAGATCAAGGAGAAATTAATTTCGACGGATTGTTCTGAAGATGAATTGTCAATGCCAAAACTTGGGGGGCAGACAAGTCAGAATTATTATTTCCTCCAAGTGAAAATGGCGAAATTTTTGCCATTGACAATATGTCGAATGATGATTGGCAAAAACCAATTGTCGAATACTTGGAAAACCCAACAGGAACAACAAATCGAAAAACCAAGTATAGGGCATTAAGCTACGTAATTATTGGAAACGAGTTGTTCAAGAAAACTCCTGAAGGAGTTTTGCTTAAATGCCTTAGTGAAAATGAGGCATACTTAGCAACATCCAATACTCATGGTGGAGCTTGTGGGTCTCACCAAGTAGGCCACAAGATGAAATGGCTCTTATTTTGACAAGAAGTATACTGGCCAACTATGCTAAAAGATTGCATAGATTTTGCTAAAGGATGCCAAGAATGTCAAAAACACGCAGGAATACAACACGTACCTGCAAGTGAATTGCATTCAATAGTAAAACCTTGACCGTTTAGAGGTTGGGCCTTAGACATAATTGGTGAAATTAAACCAACGTCGTCGAAAGGTCACCGTTATATATTAGTGGGTATTGACTACTTCACTAAATGGGTCGAAGCTATTCCCTTAGCTAAGGTAGACCAAGAGGCAGTAATGGATTTTATTCAAAACCATATTTTATATAGGTTTGGGATACCAGAAACCATTACCACAGATCAAGGCTCAGTTTTTACTGGTCGAAAAATGGTAAATTTTGCCACTGAAAATGGATTTAAGTTATTAAGTTCGACACCATATTATGCTCAAGCAAATGGTCAAGTTGAAGCAGCCAATAAAATTATCATTAATTTGATTAAAAAACATATTGGGAAAAAGCCTAAGAATTGGCACAAAACTCTTGATCAAGCATTATGGGCTTGTCGAAATTCTCCTAGAGAATCAATTAACACTACTCCATTCAAACTAACCTTTGGGCATGATGCAGTATTACCTGTCGAAATATATCTACAGTCAACCAGAATTCAAAGGCAATTCGAGATCCCATCAGATCATTATTGGGACATGATTTTAGATGAATTGGTTGATTTAGACGAAGAAAGGTTATTTGCATTAGATATCCTTACAGGCAGAAAGAAAGAATAGCTAAAGCCTACAACAAAAAGGTTAAATCAAAAACTTTTGTCATTGGGGACTTTGCGTGGAAAGTTATCCTACCTATGGACAAAAAAGATAGAGCCTTAGGTAAATGGTCACCAAATTGGGAAGGACCATTTAAAATTTTACGAGTTTTCTCAAACGGTGCTTATGAAGTCGAAGAGTTAAGCACTGATAATCGAATTTTGCGTATAAATGGCAAATACTTAAAAAGATATAAGCCAATGTTGCAAGAAATTAAAATAACGCAAAATTAAGAGAACGGGAGAATATAAATATGGCACTCATGCCAAAGAATATTGTCGAAATACAAATTGAGTAAAATGCTGTCAGAATACAAATGGAAAATTAAATTACAAAAGAAACTTTAAGCCTCTCAAAGGCTGCTCTGGCATGCCTCAATCTAGTATTTAAGAGGGATTCTTCCTCAGTTAGCCTCTTAACTGCTTCATCATGTCTCTGAACCCTCTCCAAGTGTTCGATAGCCAAGGTTGCCTCGGATCGAAGTGCATTCTCTAAAGGAATTGAAGATCTCTGTTGAACAGAAATTTTCTTCTTTTCTTCCGCTTCAATCTTCGTCTGCAACTCCTTGATTTGAGCCTGGTATGTCGAAATGTTCGCATCACAGTCAGCTATTTCCTTGGAATTAGTTGCTGCTTGAATTTCCAGGGTCGAAATCTTGCTTTCTGAGGCTTCGACAGTGGCACTTTCCTCTCTCAGAAGCTCAAGCTCACGCTCCTTGTTCACAACAGTGCTCTTCCTTTTCTGTATATCTCTGGAAATCTGCTCCAATAAAGGCTCAAATTCGACAATGAAGCATAAAAGAGAGTCACTGGAGCCAGAGTTATTAAGTTTGTTGAGCAAAGATTTGAGTTTGTAATAGAGCATATGATCTACTTCGATAGCCTTGAACAGATCTATCTCAAAGAGAGATGCTTGAAGTTCTCGAATCAGATGTTCTTTAGGACCTCCAGAGGAATCGGCAACAGAGGCAGTCGAAACACTTGGCTTACTTTCTGTTGAGGATAAACCACTCACCATTCGCTTGAAAGCCTCAAGAGGGTCTTTACGTTTCAGATCCAAAAGTTCTTGTTCTTGAGGGCTCAGAGTGGTGTCATGTGTCGAAGGCACAGAGCGTGGAGGATTAGCTGCCTCAAGGGATTCACTTTTCCCTTCATTTTTACCGTCGTCTTCACTCTCCTCCTCGTTGTACTCTTGTTCCTCCGTGTTTGGAGAAGAAGATATGCTGATCTCAGCTCCACTTTGGCCAGCATCAGGGCTTTCATCGACGTCCATAGCAGCATGCTCTGGGCCATGATCAGAAACTTCCTTTGCAGTTTCAGCAAGAGGAGTTGTTTTGACCAGCAGTGTAGCTTCGACAACAGGTGTTTTCTCTTTGTCTTCGACACCTTCTCCAGCAATAAGTCTTTTTGAAGGGGAGTGAGTGGAGGTAGGCGTAACCTGCTTTGTTGGAATTTCAGGGTTAACAGTTTCAGTTCCCTAAAAATTGAAGCAAAGTGAGTATTATCACAGATAAATTTTTCGGAAAAGATATAGGCTTGAATCAATCACCTTAGCTTTGATGTTTTCGACTAAAGAGTGTGCACTCTAGATTTTCTTGATAAGCCTTCTTGGAGCTTTTTCTTCTTTTTGCCGTCTTTCGACAGAAGCTTGCTGAGAAACAGTTTTAGAGGCATCTTGAGAATGTTTTGTCTTTCTCTCTCTTTCTGCTTCAGGAACTTGAACCTTGACAGGTTTAGTCCTGAGTAGTGGTGTCTCATCAGACTGAAAAACGCAACAATCATATAAGCATAAGCAAGAAAAAGAAAGTAAATATAAATAGGCAAGATTTTGAGAGTTTCGACCTCTGAATCGCTCACAACTCTTGGTTTAACCATTCTTGTTTTCTTTGGATTGGAAGTTAAGGAGCTACTTGTTCTTTTTCGACTCTGCAAAACAGATAACCGATCAGCCGAAGAGTATAAGGAGATGATACAAAGAGTAAATAAAGAGGTACTCACTTTTTGTTTTTCTTCTTGAAGAGGTTGTTTTCTTGTTGACGAAGCTTCAACATCTTTTTTCTTCTTCTTCGTTGCTGCGCCATCTGTCGAAGACGATGTGATAGGAAGAGCTACAAATATTCGACAAACAAGTGTTAATACAAAATACACAAAGGAGAAATTTATTTTTCCCTAAGAAGTCTTGTGAATCACCTTCTCTAATGGAGGACAAGATTCGAATATGTTGAATATCTAAATGAAGATGACCATCAAAAGTGTATATGTCCTGCTTAGTCGAAACTACTTTCTCAGCTGTTTTATTCGAAAAATCAAATAGCGCCTTAGTCGAACCACATACAAACCATTCTGGAATGGGTGACCAAAATGCCAAAGCCAGTTCACTGGTTGGTAAAGGTGGAAATTTAATTTTGTTTTGTGTTAAAGCAAAAAAGTATTTATCGGGTACATAAGGTGGAAAAATCATAGGCGGAATTTTATCAAGGATTTTTTGTTTAAAAACCTTTGCAGCTTGAGAAACAGTTCGACGAAGATTAGTTGGATCATATACAGTTTTGAAGTATTATTGAAATTCTCGAATTTCTTGAATATGTATACCTTTCGACTTGGTCTTCTTTTTCTGCGAAGAAGGAAAAGCAGATATTAGTTTGACCAATAGAGTAGCCTCTTCGACACCAATGAATTTCCTGGTGAGATACTCTGTCCACCACTGAGAAAATTTGTGGGTACAGGAGAAAGTTGGCTCAAAAGGGAGGGGAGTAAGATGAAAAGAATCATCAGAAAAATTGTTGAGACGATTTATCCATTCCTCCTCATTCTCAGGAAACAACAGTTCCTTCTTAGACCTGAAAAAAGGGCTAGGTCGAAGTTGACAACCCAAATTGCCGTGCATGTAAACTAGGATGATATGGGAATACACCAAATTGGTTTGATGATTTCCCAAGAGAGATTCGAGATGATAACAATTGGGGAGTTAAAAATGCCTTCCAAATTTGGTTAGTCTCTTGCTCTTCATCAGGGTTATCAGCAGGGAATTCCCTAGTGAACCAAGGTGGTCCATAAGTTCTTCTAGCAAAAGGGGCCATGGAAGGAGAAAATTCGGTACAATTCAAAAACATGTCGAAAGCTTGTGAAAAGAGATCTTCGACAAACACTCCTATTTGTTTAGGTTTTAACAAAGCAAGTCGTACACCTTCGACCCCTCTGTTAGAAACTACATCGAGACAATCATCAGGGATGTACATTGTTAATTTTGAATTGAAAGTGGCAATGAGCCACAATTGAAACAACCAAATTGGTCCAGAGACCAAATATTTTCCTTCTGGTTTAAGTCCTTTCAAATCAATAACCCCTTGTCTCAAGCTGTGGAACAGAGACCCTAAAATAAGGGCAGCCAAGTTGATGTTTCGACATTGATGTAATTGAATGGCCAGGGGGATGTACATCTTAGCCACTTGAAGTGACGATGAACAGAATACATAGAAGGATAACCAGAAAGTAAGAAAAGCAATGTGCTCTTCATCGGAAACATCCTTCGACCCGGTAATATGTTTCTCTTCAATATACCCTTTAAAGCTGGCTTTCTTGAAGTCAAATTCACAATCAGTATGGGTAGAAGGGTCAAAAATTTCCCCTAACGGCTTCAAACCCGTTATAGCTGCCACATCAAGCAAAGTGGGGGCAAGCATGCCGCACTTTAAATGAAGACTATTAGTGGTGATGTCCCAAAAATGTAGAGCAGAAAGAAGCATCGGGCTTTGATACTTAGGCCCATATCTTGAGATTTGAATCAGGTCGAAAATTCCCTGACTCTTCCAAATATCTCCTTTCTTCGACTCAATCTTGTTAAGCCAGTCGATATAGAGTGTGTTTTTCTCAGTTGGTGGTGAAGATCGAAAAACCCTATTCGGGTTGCTCATGAAATTCATCACATGTGGACCCTCACTGAAGATCCTGGGGCTGAGTCTATGGTAACTAGGGAAAACGTCCGTAATTTTAGGTGAATCATCATCAGCGAGAGGAAGGGGGCCTAAAAATGCATGCTTTGAAGGTTTAGAGAAAGGGATAAGTACCTGAGACCGGTAAATTTGTGTTTCCTCCAAAGTAAGAGCAGGTTCAGAAATAAGGGTTTTCTTCTCAGAGGTTACAGTATGAGGTTCTATGGTGGAAGAAGACGGCATTGTTAGAAGCACTTCGTAGTGTTTGTTTGTTTCGTGAAATGAAGAAGAAGAAGAAAACACAATAATCGCAGAAGAAGGTTTAATGGAGGTTCGCAGGGAAGAAGAAGAAGATTAAGATTCTGAAAAAGAGAAATGAAAGGGTACAGATTCTTTTTATAGCCGTTTTACCACGTTTTAAAAAAAATATATATGTTGGTAATCGTGGCGTTAGTGGGAAACGTGGGATTGTGGAAAATCTCAACAGTTAACTTTGTGTAACACCCTGGTATTTTTATCGAGTAAAAATACCCAAGTGTACCATTCCTAAAACATCAGAGATATATTTCCTGTTCAAATACTGAACATCACTATAAAATTTTCACTGAATAACCACAGAACAGTCTTAAACATAACTAAGACCATAAACCATCAGTGAAATACAGTGTTCAATATCAAACAAGAAAGCGGAAATAAATACATAACTTTTACAACAGCTAAAGCCATAATGTTGTGATACATAACTAACAAGGGGAAAAATATAACTTAAGCATAAAAGCTAAGTCTTCAGCAACCATCCGAGTACCACCTACTCGTGCCTCTTGGATCTCCACTTTCCCTGTTATCTGTAAAACCACAACATATAAACAATGAGATACAATCTCAGTGAGTTCTACCGAGACCCCTACTAACGCTCTCGGTCCTTTTATGAAATTCATTTATAATTCAATGCGTCATCGACTGCCCCGAGACTAATCCCGATGAACCGCATTATATTACACATAGCATTCCACCGACTGCCCCGAGACTAATCCCGACGGATCTGCTATAACTCAGTGCGTCACCGACTGCCTCATGACTAATCCCGGCGAACACACTACAAAACAACAGTAACGTACCACCGACTGCCTCTTGACTAATCCCGGCGGACGTTACTCAATACTCTTTGACACACCACCGACTGCCTCTTGACTAATCCCGGCGAACCCCTTACCAATAATAGTTTAACTATTGGCATCGGAGCCTAGGGTGGGGGATCATGACTGCCCCTCCTAGTATGTCAACATGGGTCGTCACCCATACCACGTAAATATATATTAAATATATCTACACTCGATGACCTGTTAGTTCACCTATACTCAATGAATAGTTAGTCCACCTACATTTGACCGTTAGTCGAACATAATACCCGCATTGGGCCGTTTCCTATAGTCGATATAATATATATCGTGAATCGTAGACCGGTTTAGATGAATAATTAATAATCATCCCGCGTCGGTTAAACCATATCACGTAGGACTCATAGTCCGCTTTATTATTAATAAAACATATGTTCGCACACGAGTACTATTATTCGGTTTTTCGAAATAGTTTACCACTTCAAAAGTATTTTATAAAACCCTTTTGAAACGTACCCAAAATCATGGCATTATAAGCCTAATATTATTATAGAAGGGTTAGGAAAGGACTAGGAGAGGATTGGAATCGAAACGGAATCATTTTGGGCACTTTGAAAATTTTGGACAGAACCAGGCGCACGGGTCGTGCCCCTGGACGCACGGGTCGTGCTCATTTGACAGCATTGCAAAAATGGCCTGTTTTACGAAAATTTGCTTTCCGATCAATCCGAAACTCGCCCCGATCGATTCCTAACTCGAAAACAAACAATACCAGGCAATATTCCAGTCCAATCACAACATACAAACAATCCAAAAACATAATTAAACAACAATGTTCATCATCAAATCATCAATCAAACAATCCAAAAACCAATTGGACATAAAACGTGATTTTTGTACAAAATACTTTTTCGACAACGAACCAAAACCGAAACATTTCACAAATTAAGTTTATTAATTTAAAAGCCTAAACGTGAGTAAAACTCACCCTTGAAGCGTGAGCCACGAGCGAGCCGAAATCACCGAGTAACCACACGAACGCTCCCCGCTCCGGTGACACCCAATCCGCTTCCAAAGCTTTCCACTCGATCGCGAAACCGCTTTTGACCGGAATGCCGATTTCCTCGAAATCCTCCACGGACACTATTCATCATCTTCTTCAACCTCAAACCACTATTCACCAAAAACCCCAATTTGATTTTCAATCCCCAAATCACCCAACTCGCTTCCAATCAACGATCCATCATCCTTGGGTTCGCGCCAACTACCATCCCAAGCTATCCTTGAGCTTCAACCATCAAAACCTCAATTTTTTCCCCTCAAATTCGAAAATGGTAAAGTGAGAGAGAGTGAGTTGATGATGAAGATCTTGGTACCAAATCGAAGAGGAAGTAACGCTGAGCATTTTTCGTGTTGGAAGGAAGTCGTTTTGTTGAGCGCAAGTACCCCCTTTTTCCTCTTCTTCTTCCTCCCCCTTTCTTTCTCTTTTCTCTCCTTTCCTTCTCTGTTTCTCCCTCTGTCTCGTGCTTCCTTTCTTCTTTCTTTCTTTCCTTTTAATTAATTCTTTCTTCTCTTCACTCACACACACACACACACACACACACGTATACATATATATATATATATATATATATATATATATATATATATATATATATATATATATTTATTTATTATATAAGTTGTAACGCGGTCAAATTACCATATCGATCGAAATCTCCTATTTCGATTCCAAAACTTCCTTGGTCCGTATTATCCGGTTAACGATCCGATGACAACAAATAAATAATTTTAGCACTCGATAAATTTACCAGTTAAGTACTAAATTGGTTTAATTGGTTTAATACCCAAATAATTCTACTAATTATTTTGAGGATGTTACATTCTCCCCAACTTGAAAGAATTTTGCCCTCAAAATTTCGCTAAGTCTTTCATCCGACTAACCGAGAATCGACATTCCCAGAAAGGTCCAAATTTGCTAGAAAACAATCTTGAATTAACGAAATGAGTGTAGAAAATCTTTCTAAAGTTGGCACATCAATCTCCAAGTATGATCCACTACTACCTTGATACGAACTCTCTGGTTACGAATCAACACGAGAAACTCCTCTTTCGCCTACATAGGTTCGGCACCGCGTTCGAAAACACTTCCGAAGCTTCATTTCTCACTTGCTCCCCAACTTGATTAATCCAAAATAAGGTACTCCTCGGTAGAGGTAAAAATAAGTACGATTTCCTCAAAGGGCGTAGACACGTTCTCCGCAAATTTCTAAAAATCCATAACAGTTCTCGTACATACCGACAATGTGACGAAAAAGTCACTCGTGACACTTCTTGATTCGCCCCCAAGATTTCGAGATGATACTTCTCGAAAGAAGATGAAATGAGGATTTACAGAAACGTTTATCTTAAACGTAGAAATAAACCACGGGGACCTCAAATAACTTGAACGTAATGAAAATCATATCAGTTGTTCTCAAAACAACTTTCAAACAGAACTCAGAACTCTTTTTCCTCTATTGCAACTTCATCACGAGGCTTTTACCAACGACGCACCCGATTCCTTTCCAAATTAGCCAGTAGCGTTGAGTTTCCCCTTTCCCTTCAACCTAAGCACGCCTTCTATGATTTTCCTCAATCAGATCCTATTAGCCTCTCGATTCGTTCCCAAAATTAACTTTAGCATGCGGGTTTTCACAAAATGATTTTTCAAAACTATCACGCCGCACACCAAGCTTCACTTCGGAAATTTCAGTCACTTGCAAGCAGATCCATCAATTAATCCTTTGATGTTTATTCGCAACGTGAAAACAGTCAGCAGTTACCTCACTTACATATTCGTATTCACGTTCGCTTTGTCAAACGGAATCGCATAATACTATCTCCTTGTTAACCTTCACAAAGGAGAGGTTAACAAACTAATACCTCGCCACTAAAACATCTGCTTTATATTCTGTACACCCTGGAGCAGAATATAAACTTCGGTGTGCTTCCTCTAACACTTGCCTTTTATTGTTCTCATCATCGGGCGCACAGATTCTACCGTTGAAACAACTGACCCCATCACTATCCATAGTAAAATCTGGAAATACCTTTTGTGATTGTAGCTTCACATCAACTTCCTATGCTAAGCGTATAGAATCCCTTAGGGAACTAGAGATCCTCATATGGCTCAACACTAACAGGTTCCTCTCGATCTTGAATTCAGATTTAAGTCTCTAAAAGACTCCGATGATTCCATCTCATGCATCAATAAACTCAGCCATGTGGATGGACTTCCTACTCAGTGCATCAGTTACAACACTGACCTCTCTTGAATGCTACATCAACACGAATTTATAATCCTCCAGAAACTCAACACACTTCTCTGCCTGCTATTCAGTCCTTTCTGATCAAACAGATACTTTAGACTTTTGTGATCACTAAAGACTTCGAAACGAGACCCATACAGGTAACGTCTCCAAATCTTCAGTGCATACACAATAGATGCCAATTACAAATCATGAGTCGGATAATTCTCCTCATGAGTCTTCAATTGTCTGGACGCATAACCTACCTCTTGTTGATTCTGCACAAGAACACCTCCTAAACCCTTCCCGGAAACATCGCCGTAAATTTTGGAATTTCGAAGACGGATCCGGAAGAATCAGGAATGGAGCAGAAGTCAAAATCTTCGACTCTAGAAAACATCCTTCACAATCGGCATCCCACGTAAACGGATGACCCTTACGAGTTAACCGAGTAAGTGGAAAGCTAACTGTGAGAACCCTTGAACAAATCTCTTATAGTAACCGGCTAGACCCAAAAACTTCTGATCTATGACTGACGTTGGTCGTTCCCAGTTCAATACAGCTTCCACCTTACTGGGATCTACAGAAACTCTCGACTTGGGAAGTCACATGTCCCAAAGATTTTACCTCTGACACCTAAAAATCACATTCCGAGGGTTTCAAGTACAACTTATTTTCTCGTAGTACTTTCCGAACAATGCGGAGATATCAGACATGCTCCTCAATGGTCTTCGAGCACATCGAGATACCATCAATAAAAACGACTACGAATTGATCTAGGTAATTGAGGAAAAAACTCGGTTCAGGTAATCCATGAATACCGCTAGAGCATTAGTCAAACCGAAGGGCATCACTACCCACACATAGTGTCCATACCTAGTACGGAAAGCTGTCTTCGGAATATCTAAGGCTCTAACTTTTATTTGATGATATCCTGACTTCAGATCAATTTCAGAAACACTGCAGCACCTCAAATTGCTCAAGCAAATTGTCTATCCTTGGTAAGGGATATTTATTCCTGATCGTCACTTTGTCAAGTTGTCGATAACCGATGTACAATCTCATGCTACTATATTTCCTTTTGACTAATCACACCAGAGCACTCCCTAGAGAAGCACTCAGTCGAATAAATTTCTTTAACATCGACTCTTCAAGTTGAGACTCCATTTCCTTTAATTCTCAAGAAACCTTCAATAAGAAACAATAGATATTGATCCCGTGCCAGGAATCAATTCTACAGTGAACTCTACTTCTCGCTCTGGAGGTCCAGAAGAAACTTCATCGTGAAAACATCCAGAAAGTCATTCACGACCTGAACGTTCGCCAAATCTAAACTAGTTTCAGCGGATGCAGATAACATACTAACATGTGCTCCCGCACCTTGGAATGAAGGTTGACCGTCTAAGGTGAACTAGGTAACCGCTTCCGAATTTGTCTTAGACAATTCAACTGATTCTGAAGAGGAACTGATAGTTGATTAACCCAGTCGATTGCAACATGATTTGCAGTCATCTAATTCATACCCAAAATGGTGTCCACACTTCTAACAGGCAAACAATAAATTCTACAACGAAATTTCTGTCTCCCATGACAAGTAGACAATTCTATACAAAGATTAGGTCTGGACACGACCCTTAGCAGCAGTTAAGATGGTTATCGGCTCGGATAGTGATGATAAGGCTAATCCCAACCGATTCACCCGCGATCGGGATATACAGCAATAGGTTGCACCCGAATCATATAATATACTGATCGAGTTATTGAAAACTGATCTCATACTCCTCAGTAGATTGTCTGCAGTCGTAACTGCCTAAACATCCAGAATGTTGACTCGTCCTTGCCTTAGAGCTGCTTGTAACTCCTTGAAACTCTTCCTTACGGGGCACTCTTTACCATAATGACCCTCTACATTTCTATAATAGCACCGATCAGATCTTCGCTTGCAATCACCGCTGTGAGGCTTTCCACAGTTAGAACATCTTCTGACCTTTGAAGAATCAAAGAATTGCATCTGCTTTTCCTTTGATGAAATTATCTTAGGACTTTGCATTCGGAGTTGATATTTCGACTACCTTCTTTCCTTTCCCATATTCCCTATGAGATCATCCTCGGCGAGATAGGCTGATTGCACCAAGGCAACATAATTGGTAGCAGTATAAGAACTGAGACCATAAATCATAAAAGCACTTATGCCCGTCTTATACTTCTGTATTCTCCGTTCGTCATCCGAAGCTTACTTTACCACTTGGTAAAACTGAGACAATTTCTCAACTTAGCGGTGTATTCTTCCACCGTCATGTCACCTTTCCTGAGGATGCATCGGTTAGAGATTCCGATCTTGGTCGAGGATTGCATCTTGATCATCCAGTCATAATTCCGCTTATGATGCACTAAGTATTAAGTTGATCAGGCTCAATGTCTCTTAGCATCACAAGTGTAATTACAAAAAAGACTAACAAGGAATCGACTCAACCCTAAACTAAGTCCGACTAGGTCGAACTGCTCTGATACCAACTGTAACACCCTGGTATTTTTATCGAGTAAAAATACCCAAGTGTACCATTCCTAAAACATCAGAGATATATTTCCTGTTCAAATACTGAACATCACTATAAAATTTTCACTGAATAACCACAGAACAGTCTTAAACATAACTAAGACCATAAACCATCAGTGAAATACAGTGTTCAATATCAAACAAGAAAGCGGAAATAAATACATAACTTTTACAACAGCTAAAGCCATAATGTTGTGATACATAACTAACAAGGGGAAAAATATAACTTAAGCATAAAAGCTAAGTCTTCAGCAACCATCCGAGTACCACCTACTCGTGCCTCTTGGATCTCCACTTTCCCTGTTATCTGTAAAACCACAACATATAAACAATGAGATACAATCTCAGTGAGTTCTACCGAGACCCCTACTAACGCTCTCGGTCCTTTTATGAAATTCATTTATAATTCAATGCGTCATCGACTGCCCCGAGACTAATCCCGATGAACCGCATTATATTACACATAGCATTCCACCGACTGCCCCGAGACTAATCCCGACGGATCTGCTATAACTCAGTGCGTCACCGACTGCCTCATGACTAATCCCGGCGAACACACTACAAAACAACAGTAACGTACCACCGACTGCCTCTTGACTAATCCCGACGGACGTTACTCAATACTCTTTGACACACCACCGACTGCCTCTTGACTAATCCCGGTGAACCCCTTACCAATAATAGTTTAACTATTGGCATCGGAGCCTAGGGTGGGGGATCATGACTGCTCCTCCTAGTATGTCAACATGGGTCGTCACCCATACCACGTAAATATATATTAAATATATCTACACTCGATGACCTGTTAGTTCACCTATACTCAATGAATAGTTAGTCCACCTACATTTGACCGTTAGTCGAACATAATACCCGCATTGGGCCGTTTCCTATAGTCGATATAATATATATCGTGAATCGTAGACCGGTTTAGATGAATAATTAATAATCATCCCGCGTCGGTTAAACCATATCACGTAGGACTCATAGTCCGCTTTATTATTAATAAAACATATGTTCGCACACGAGTACTATTATTCGGTTTTTCGAAATAGTTTACCACTTCAAAAGTATTTTATAAAACCCTTTTGAAACGTACCCAAAATCATGGCATTATAAGCCTAATATTATTATAGAAGGGTTAGGAAAGGATTAGGAGAGGATTGGAATCGAAACGGAATCATTTTGGGCACTTTGAAAATTTTGGACAGAACCAGGCGCACGGGTCGTGCCCCTGGACGCACGGGTCGTGCTCATTTGACAGCATTGCAAAAATGGCCTGTTTTATGAAAATTTGCTTTCCGATCAATCCGAAACTCGCCCCGATCGATTCCTAACTCGAAAACAAACAATACCAGGTAATATTCCAGTCCAATCACAACATACAAACAATCCAAAAACATAATTAAACAACAATGTTCATCATCAAATCATCAATCAAACAATCCAAAAACCAATTGGACATAAAACGTGATTTTTGTACAAAATACTTTTTCGACAACGAACCAAAACCGAAACATTTCACAAATTAAGTTTATTATTTTAAAAGCCTAAACGTGAGTAAAACTCACCCTTGAAGCGTGAGCCACGAGCGAGCCGAAATCACCGAGTAACCACACGAACGCTCCCCGCTCCGGTGACACCCAATCCGCTTCCAAAGCTTTCCACTCGATCGCGAAACCGCTTTTGACCGGAATGCCGAATTCCTCGAAATCCTCCACGGACACTATTCATCATCTTCTTCAACCTCAAACCACTATTCACCAAAAACCCCAATTTGATTTTCAATCCCCAAATCACCCAACTCGCTTCCAATCAACGATCCATCATCCTTGGGTTCGCGCCAACGACCATCCCAAGCTATCCTTGAGCTTCAACCATCAAAACCTCAATTTTTTCCTCTCAAATTCGAAAATGGTAAAGTGAGAGAGAGTGAGTTGATGATGAAGATCTTGGTACCAAATCGAAGAGGAAGTAACGCTGAGCATTTTTCGTGTTGGAAGGAAGTCGTTTTGTTGAGCGCAAGTACCCCCTTTTTCCTCTTCTTCTTCCTCCCCCTTTCTTTCTCTTTTCTCTCCTTTCCTTCTCTGTTTCTCCCTCTGTCTCGTGCTTCCTTTCTTCTTTCTTTCTTTCCTTTTAATTAATTCTTTCTTCTCTTCACTCACACACACACGTATACATATATATATATATATATATTTATTATATAAGTTGTAACGCGGTCAAATTACCATATCGATTGAAATCTCCTATTTCGATTCCAAAACTTCCTTGGTCCGTATTATCCGGTTAACGATCCGATGACAACAAATAAATAATTTTAGCACTCGATAAATTTACCAGTTAAGTACTAAATTGGTTTAATTGGTTTAACACCCAAATAATTCTACTAATTATTTTGAGGATGTTACACTTTGCGTACGTGGCGCACTCTCGTTGGAAGAAGGCGCCAGCAAGCTATAATTTTGCCCAGAAACGTCCCATCATATTCTGAGAAAAGATATGAAATGATAACATAAGATTTCATGGGATAGTCGAAAGAAATTTCAAAAAGTCATTTTCTATCTTCATTCAAGAATTCAGTCGAAAACGTCTTTTTGGGGGGAAATTTGTTAGCCTGCATTTTCGACAGGCTCAATTAAATGCAGTCAATAATGCTGACTTGTCATTTTAAAGAAGAGATGTTGATATTTGACATTGAGAAAGGTGTTGTGAAGAGTAATTTCGACTATGCCTAAGGCTTAATGAAACTGAGAGTTTAAAGACAAAGTTTTCGACGAGAAAGACGTTAAAGAGTTTAGTCGAAGAAAGAGCAGTGTTGTTGTCGAAAGCGTGGGCATTTATATGTCAACAAGGTTTGACTCGTTGCATTCAGGAAGAAGGCTTGATATTTCGACAACGAGAAGCTGTGTACAGGAAGAATCAACGTAGCACATAACTTAGCGAAAATTGGAAAGCTGAAGCTAGTAGTTTCGACAGGAAGTTGAACAACATTCAGATAACAGGTTAAGTCAAAGAGTGCTGGTAGAAAAGGACAGCAGCGATGTGGTCGAAAGATGGAGCAGTTATCTAGTCTTATCTAGTCGAAATAGCAGTTATTATATTTAGAAAAACCGCTGAGCGGTTATTGTTTTTCTTTTATTATAAATAGGAGTTTTCTCGTAGAGTTAAAGGTCGCAATTTCATTCTATACAAACGTTCAGAAAACACTCATACTTCCGCATAAGAGAAAAACGAGTTACTGAAGAACAATGTATGTGATCTGCGTACCAAACCTCTTACATTCAGCAATCTATTTACTATTTCTTTAAAGATTCCTGCAGTTTACTGGTTCTTCTTTACGAATTCCTGCAATTTACTGTTTTTCGATTTCCTTTCCTTTATTTACACTTTCTGCACTTTATTACAATTCATTGCATTTCTGCATTTCTTCTTAAATACATGCTTTTCTTCATCATTTTACTCCATTAAAACAGTTACCATCATAAACATCAATAACTTTAATAAAACTTTAATTCAAAAATGTTCTGAGATGTTTCTAGTTGATCTCGCAAGCAACACACACGTGTAACTAGTGGTGTTTACCAAAAATCACGGTAAACACCCACACACTTTTAGTGACCTTGTAGTAGTTGCGAGTGAGCATCTTGCACACCTGACCATCCGACAAACCCTCCTGACGGCGAGAATCATTCAAGGCTTGGTAGGGTAGAGGGACATTATGCATCAATCCAAACTGTTTGCAGACAAAGTTAGGATGGTAGTACTCTGCGAGAGCTTTACTGTAACGAGAGGTAGCAATGTAACCAATTGGCAGGTCCCTGGCCACCAGAGCAGATCGCCAGTAGTTGCGGTAGGTACTGCGCTCCGCGGGAGAAAGCTGGGATTGTTTTCTTTGAGGAGCAAAAATCCAGGAAGGACCATACCTCCTACAGAGGCAGTGCCATAAAAGAACCTACAGAAGAAGTACATAAGGAAACCGGTGCTCGTCCTCGGTGATCTCTGCATCGGATCTTGAGTTCTCAATCAGAAACTTGGAGTAGACGCCTCCAACATGGACATGGCCAAGATTCACCTTTTTTGACAGTCTAGCGGGGTGGACACACTGGCCAAATGCAGGCAAGTCGGTAATGGCAGACATGTCCAGAACAGTGGGGGTCACCATGCCACATGGGAATATAAAGGCATTGAAGTCTAAAGACCAGAAGCCCAAGGGAGGCAGTAGAATCGAAGTTGTGGGGAATGGCAAAAACGGAGAGAGCGATTATGTCGCGACGGCCCCATGTGTTACCAAGTGACTTCAGTCTCAAGAGGGGGGGTGAATTGAGATTTTAAAAATTAGGTCCCCTTTAACGACTTGATTGGTTTTTCGCGCAGTTTTATGAAACGAATTAACGAGAAACGAAAACTGAAAATAAAGCAGCAAAGAACACAGATTTTTATACTGGTTCGGTCACCTCCCAGTGACCTACGTCCAGTCCTCACACCCTTGTGAGATTTTCCACTAACCACAGCAAAGCTTACAGGTGCTTTGGAAACCTTTACAGACTCAGGCAATCTTCTCCTAGGATACCCCACCTATGAAGAGCCCTCAAATCTATCACAACAACAACAACAAGAGATACCCACCCTTGTTACAACCAATAACCCTAGAGAGATACCCCACTCCCTAGTACCAACAGCAACCCTAGAGAGATACCCCGCTCTCTATACCAAATACAACGTAAAAACGAATTACAAATTAACAACTAAAATACCTCTTATGAAGGCAGATTATGACAACTTGAAGATCACCATTCCAACTTAACCCTTGAGAGAAATCAGCTCTTACAGATGAAAAATACTTGAAGAATAGAGGTGTGTGTGCTAGGGTTTTGTTTTGCGTTTCAGCGTAAGCGTAAAAAATGGGTTGTGTTTTTCTGAGAAACACTAAGTCCCTATTTATAGGCTTAGGAAAAATATGACCGTTGAATGAGATCACACTAAGTAGAGAATCGATTTATTGCTTGAAATGCTTAGGAGTGAAAATCGATTCTTGACTTTAAAAGTAGGAATAACTCATAAGTGTGTGATCGATTGTTTGCTTTTAGAGCGTAAGTATGAATCGATTAATAGCTTTGAAAATATGACCGTTGAGGCTTTTAGAAAGAAGCAAATCGATTTTATGCTTGCATGCATGAGGAGAAGAATCGATTCTTAGCTTGAAGTAGAGTAGTTTATGAATCGATTCATTGCTTATTTAAAGTAAGAGGAAAATCGATGTATGGCTTTGAAAACAGGAAGGAAATCGATTTTGCACTTTAACAACAGAGTAGGAAATCGATTTTGCACTTTAAAAATAGAGTAGGAAATCGATTTTGGTTTGTGAGAAATAATAGGAATCGATTCTTAGCTTTTAGAATAGTTTGGGAATCGATTCTTTGCTTTGGGAAATCGATTTCTATCCTTTGCACTATGTTGGAAATCGATTCTTGGCTTTAGGAAAGAAGTCATGAATCGATTTCTAACTTCCACAAAAATAGTTTTTATGTTACGTGTCTTACCTATGTGCATGCATGTATTTAGAAAATTGTGAAGGCTATGAAACTGTGAGATGAGCTGACCCTTAGAAGCGGCTTACAAAGTATCCTAAGACACGACGCAAACCCTAGAGACTACCCTTACTTATTGAGTCTTGTTTTCCTTGGATGTCCGCTTTGAACACATCATCAAAACCTAACCTGCTTGTCATTTTGACTTCGAACATATCATCATCAAAACCTAACCTACAAACGCAATATAACCACATTCTCCCCCTTTTTGATGATGACAAAACTTTACTCATCTTTGGGTGGGAGGTTAGTTCATCAAACAAAATAATGCATAAAATATAACTGGACTCCCCCTCACTTGATGCCCCCCTATCTCAAAGATTAGATGCAAAATGACAATTCTATATATCAATCCTTTATGCATAAACGTCCTGAATACTTCTCCCCCTTTTTGCCATGATCAAAAGGGTGACTATGAGACATAGTTTACGAATCGAACAACACAACTATTTGACAAGGTAAATGAACCATTTCAGATTTATACAAATAAATAATCATCAAAACCAAAAAATCATATTTGATACCAACAAGAGAATATTTCATCAAAACAAGTAAAAGCCAACATGAGTCTCAAAAACTGTTAAGCAATTTTTTAAGGCAGCAAATTCTTGTTTAAGCCTCATACATTTCACGCTGCTTAGTTTGAAAGAGAGAATTATTTTAGGTAACCAATCGATTGTGAGCATGCATTGTTTTAGGAGAATAATCGATTTTATAAAAAGGACAGAGCTAGCAATCGACTGTGACAAGAGCAAAATCGATTTCAAGGAATAAAATAGCACTCTAAAGGGTCAGAAATCGATTCTTAAGCACACATCATTCACAACAAAAGAAATAAAAAAAATTAACACTTAAATACATATTTCTTGAAATTACTTTGTGGCCTATATGATTAGTTCAGATCTTCATTTAAATAGGTGAAGAGCCAATAAACAAATTTTCTTTTGCAATTGTTTTGTGAAAATACCAGCTAGCTGTTTTCAACGAACTCAATCACACAATCGCCTTTTTGAACATGAATTCTAAGAAAATGATATCTAATCTCTGTATACTCAGTCCTAGAGTGATAAACAGGGTACTTGACGTGTTTGCTATTATTCTAACATGCCTTACGAATATTTTTCTCAATGATGCATGAACCAAGATTAGGGATTACCTATTTCAATGATCACATAATTTATTAAAACTTAATAAACTATTCTTAAGTTCTTCTACATTAAGTTCATTTTCAATCGAGGTGAATAAAACTTTACCCATCTAACCTTTACCGGTGATTCTTCCTCTATTGCTGTTATCACAAGTCACATGACCGCTTTTTTCGGGGGTGAGTGTTAAGAACTTTGTTGCGTCTCCAGTCATGCGCTTTGAGTCTTTGCTGTCAAGGTATCAATCTGCCCCCATACCTTGAAGCATACCTGCAATGAGATCAAGTCGAAAATTTTGGTACCCAAATTTCTTTGGGTCCTTGTGGGTTAGTACTTGGTATAGTCCTTTGGGAGCCCATACCTTTTTCACGACTTGTCCTCCTCTAGCCATGCAAACAGATGCAGTATGTCCTAGTTTGGCACAGTAATAACATCTAATATATGGACTAGTAGTGAACTTAGGCCTATAATGCAAATTTCTTTTTATGGAAGTGTTTCTTTGTGGCCTAGCTAGGATGCACATGTTGTTTGTTTTGTACGCACATTTTTCCTAATGTCCATTCAAGCTCATGGATTTTCTTTTCATGTTCTGTACATTTATCACATACATAATTTGCCTTAAAATAAACAAGATCATCATTTTCTTTTCTAAGCTCTAATTTTTCCTTAGTTAAAGCATTAACTTCATTGTGAAGACGAGCAATAGTTTTCTTAGATTTACTTAATGCCTTAGCTAATTTTACTGAATTATCATGTAATTCAACAAATGCTTCATGTAATTCATCATATGCATTTTGAAAAGTTTCAGAATTAGAATATACCTCAGCTTCATTTTCACTGTCGTGGTCGGCCATGAGAGCAACTTGAGCTTTTTCACATCCTGAATTATCTGAAGAGTTCATGTCATTGTCTTCCCATGCTATGTAGGCTTTTCTACCATTGTTTCCTTTGGACCCCTTTTTCTTAAACTTTGACAATTTTCTTTCTAATTTCCGGCACTCCATCGTCAGGTGTCCGGATTTACCACATTCGTAGCAAGTTGGTGGACTTGACAAGTTTTCCTTGCTTGAGACTCCTTTGGATGAAGAATTCTTTTTGGGTGACCTTTTCCTTTTCAAGAAATTTTTGAATTTTCTAACCAGTTGATCCATATTCTCCTCGTCTTCATCATCCTTATTTTCTGAATCATCACTATCATCGGATGGATTTGAACTAGAAGCCTTGAGAGCTAAACTTTTATTTTTCTTGCCTTTTTCTTCATGCTCTGCTAGACGAGTGAGTTCTAACTCGTGCTCTCGTAGTTTTCCAAACAGGGTGGCAAGAGTCATCGTAGCTAAGTTTCTTGATTCATTTATCGCAGTTACCTTTGGTTGCCATTCTCTGTTTAGACATCTCAACACTTTGTTGATCAAATCTTCGGGAGGGAACGATTTTCCTAATGAGCTCAATTTGTTCACTATGTGAGTGAACCTATTTTGCATTTCTTGTATCGATTCTCCTTGATTCATTCTGAATAATTCATATTCCCAGATGAGAGTATTAGTTCTTGCTCTTTTTACCTCACTAGTACCTTCATGAGTGACTTGAAGGTTGTCCCACATTTCTTGAGCAGTTTTACAATTCGACACTCTAAAAAATTCACCGGGACTAAGTGCGGAAGTGATAATGTTCTTGGCAAGGAAATTGTGTTGAACTTTTATTTTATCATTATCCGTCCATTCATTTCTTTCTTTCACTGTGAGTGCGCCATTTACCATGTGTGTTGGAACAAAACGTCCATTTTCCATAGCATCCCATATATCTACATCTACCCCTTCTATGAATATTCTCATTCTTTCTTTCCAATAAGCATAGTCTTTCCCGTTGAATCCCGGAGGACGGGTAAGAGATGCACCCTCTTGCGTAGACCAACCTGAAGCCATTTCTCTTGAAGCTGCTAGGCCCTTTATATAAGAGTCTAGCTCTGATACAACTTGTTACCAAGTGGCTTCAGTCTCAAGAGGGGGGGTGAATTGAGATTTTAAAAATTAAGTCCCCTTTAACGACTACCACTAGTGGAAAAAAGGGCTTTAAAGTCGGATATTTTGGGCTTTTAAAGTCGGATCCTAATCCGACTTCGATCGAGTCGACTTTGAAAGTCTGAAATTTTAAAGTCGAATGGGAATCCGACTTTAAAAGCCAGTTTTTAAGTCGGATATTTGCTTTTATCTGACTTTAAAAGATTTATTATAATGTGCTAATGGCTCTGGAACCCCTTTAAAGTCGGATTAAGAACCTTATCCGACTTTAAATCCTGTTTTTAAGTCGGATATTTGCTTATATCCGACTTTAAAAAATTTATTATAATGTGCTAATGGCTCTCTGGAACCCCTTTAAAGTCGGATTAAGAACCTTATCCGACTTTAAATCCTGTTTTTAAGTCGGATATTTGCTTATATCTGACCTTAAAAGTACTTTTTTTTTAGATTTAATTGTTTTTTTGCTTCACCCTTCATATAACCATTTCCTGCACCTGCACATTCTTTAAAGGCAACTAAAGTACTACAATTTCAGCTAGGCAAGAGGGACACATACACACACAGGTAATTAAACTACTTTACTTAAATATATAGAGTTAAACTCTTAAATATCATACCAAAATATACGTAAATACTACATTTCCATCAATTCAAAAAAAACAAGTACACGAATTCTTTATATTTTAATAATATTTCAAAATGTATGATAATGCACTACACTTTCACTAAAGTTGATTTCTTCTTTCTTCCTTTCCAACTGGCTTACGCTCCTCCGCATACAACTTTAGAAAGAATTCAGCCCAAACTTGTCTAATGTCCTTCAATTCTTCAGATGTGAATGGATCAGTTGAATTGAATACCTAAAACAATAAAAGATAAATAATAACCATGAGTTAATCTAATATCTACTCAATAATAATTATCTAGTAATAATCTTAAAAGTTGAAAAATTCAATTACCTTTTTTCAATTGTTAGTGATAGTTGCAGAGACAATAGTCATCATATTTATCATCACATAATAGCCACAAGAATAGGTATCATTTTGTTTTGCAACCTATAAATAACAAACCCACAAAATCAATTTCCCAACACCATAGATTATGTAACTAACCATAACAAACTGGAGGTTAGATCAAACTAACCGTAATTGCGTATTATACTAAGTAACCGAAACTAACTCAGGCTTAATATGTTGCTAACTAATTTTGTTCCTTGGTCTAATTGCATAAATAAAACAAATAGGAATTGTCAAAGCAAATACTTACTTTAGGTGTCACCCATTGAGACTTTGGTGTCCTAAGCCCTTTCGTCCGGTAGTATACATTCATAGCACTGTGGTAATATTATAAACAGTCAGCTATAAGTGTAAAGCATTTTAAATCACAGAATTATGACCATTAATAGAAGACAACATACTTGTTAATCAAGACAACCAATTCCTTAGGTGGAGGATTGTGAAGCGAACACATCCAAACAACTGTATTAGCAGTAGCACAAATGACAAACATTTGCCAATGTTTGCTGTAGATGATCTTTGATTGTGTCAACTGGTTGTGGTGTTTGGTTCACACAATTAACACAAGGACAATAAAAAATTCCACCACTATCTACAAGATTTGTTTGAGCAAACTCTAGAAACTCTTCCACCCCTTTCGTATACTCGTCACTCAACTTACTAGTTTGCATCCAACTACGATCCATAGCTACACTCAAAAAATAGTAAAAAGAAAGTATTTATATACAACTTATAACATGTAAAGAAATAAAGGATTCCAACTATATTGTAACAAACAAACATAGCATATTATTCTTTAATAGATAATGGGGCAGAATCTACAAACAGATTCAAAACAATTTTTCAACGTCACATTCAAAACTTTGTGCACTTTTATTATGTAGTATTTGCATACGATAGGTTTATTTCCCTAAATATTAATCCACAAAACTTCATAGTAAATGACATGATTTAGGTTTATTTCCCGTGAATCCTTTGCTTCACTTCATCCTTAAAACAATGAAGAATACTTTGTTTTTTACTCGTATAATTAAGAATTTAAAAAATGAATACCAAGAGAGATTCTCACAAGGAGATTTAGTACGAATCTCAGATTTACAATGTGAGATCTATGGCCTGAAACAAGGTTCACTGTCAATGACAGTATTTCTCTGAACTCAAAGTTTTGTGGGAAGAATTAGAAATGGAAACAAGGTATTTCTCTGAACTCAAAGTTTTGTGGGAAGAATTAGAGTATTTCTCTGCACAGAGCACACCATCATCTTCCAAACCAGTGAATATGGTTAAATATGCTTGTCCTTCTTCTTCTAAATTTGATTCAGGTATGAAAGGTGCTGTTTTACTTGATATATGCTCGAAAATGTGTATTCTTAGGCTACAAACCAGGTGTGAAAGGTGCTGTTTTACTTGATATAAATAATAGAGAATTGTTCCTATCTAGAAATGTCACCTACCATGAAAACATTTTGCCATACACAAGCACTCAACCTTTGTCTAGATGGAACTATTTTTCATCACCTGACACACTAGATGAACCAGAAACTAACCCTCCAATTACCTCTCCTAACCCAGAATCACCAAAACCAAACTGTACAACCACTGATGAGTCACAACAGATGCCTGAACAAGCTGTTCCCATTCACACAGAACCTGCCACTGAATCTGAAAACAGAAAATCAGCCAGAACCAGAAAGCCACCTGCACATTTATCTGAGTATCTCTGTGGCAATGTCTCAAAGACTCACACCAAGCAATCATCTTCAGGTATTGGCTATCCTATCTCTGATTTTCATTCCTTTTCTAGTCTGTCAAATTCACAACAGATCTTCTCTATGAGTTTAAGTTCTGTTATTGAGCCACAAAGCTTTGAGGAAGCCAGCAAGCATTCATGTTGGAATGATGCTATGAAAAGAGAATTGGAGGCTCTAAGGAAGAATGAGACTTGGGAAATTGTTGATGTACCTCACAATGTTAAACCAATTGGAAGCAAATGGGTGTATAAAGTAAAACATAAAGCGGATGGCTCAATAGAAAGGTACAAAGCTAGATTGGTTGCAAAAGGTTATAATCAAATTGAAGGCTTGGATTTCTTTGATACTTTCAGTCCTGTAGCTAAACTTACCACTGTGAGATTATTACTTGCCGTTGCTTCTATGAATAATTGGTTCTTGCATCAATTGGACGTGAACAATGCATTCCTACATGGAGATTTAAATGAGGATGTCTATATGGAAATACCAAAAGGAGTCACCAACACTGGACAGAATCAAGTTTGCAAGCTAAAAAAATCCTTATATGGATTAAAACAGGCCAGTAGGAAATGGTATGAGAAACTAACCAATTTGTTGCTGATGTAGGGTTATAGACAATCTAACTCAGATCATTCCTTATTCATTTATGAGAAAGATAGTGAATTTACTGCATTACTTGTCTATGTGGATGATATAATATTAGCGGGAAGTTCTTTAGAAGAATTTGGATGAATTAAAGCTATTCTGAATGATGCATTCAAGATAAAAGACTTAGGATCTCTTAAGTACTTTCTTGGATTGGAAGTGTCTCAATCCAAATCTGGAATTACTATTTGTCAAAGGAAGTATTGCTTGGATTTATTGCATGAGACAGGTTATCTTGCCTCAAAACCTGTCTCCACTCCTCTGGATCCTAATGCTAAAATATATCAAGATCCTGTTGAACCATTCAAAGACACCAATCTCTACAGAAAACTGATAGGAAAGCTGTTGTATTTGATAAACACCAGACCTGATATAACCTTTGATGTACAGCAGCTCAGTCAACATGTAAATACACCCACAGTGACACACTTCAATACTGTTTGCAGAGTTTTAAAGTATTTGAAAGGAACCACAGGCCGTGGATTATTTTTCCCTAGAGATTCTATTATGCAATTGTTTGGTTTCTCTGATGCAGACTGCGCCAACTGCATTGACAGCAGAAAGTCTGTTACTGGCTACTGTTTCTTTCTAGGATCATCCCTTATATCTTGGAGAACAAAGAAGCAGCAAACCGTATCAAGATCATCATCTGAGGCAGAGTATCGTGCACTATCCACTGCCACTTGTGAGTTACAATGGCTCCTATTTTTTCTTGAGGAACTAAAGATCAAAAGTGCAAGACTGCCGGTTCTGTATTGTGACAACCAAAGTGCTATTCATATAGCAGCAAATCTGGTGTTCCATGAAAGAACAAAGCACTTAGAAATAGACTGCCATTTTGTGAGGGAAAAGCTACAATCTGGAGTACTGAAATTACTTCATGTTTCCTCTAAAGCTCATTAGCTGATTTCTTTACAAAAGCACTTACACCTATATCCTTTTCTACTTTTATTTCCAAGCTTAGCATGATCAATATTTATCATGGTCCAGCTTGTGGAGGGCTATTAAAATTGAAAGGAAAAGGAAAGGGAAATGAGCAACATAAGAATGTGGCAAGGGATCCGGGGTCCCAGTACATGGGCGCCTGTGACATGGCTAAAACAAAGAAGGAGTGGTACACTGAAACATTGGATACTGACATGTGGGGCACAAATGAGGTAGTTGATGGGAGTGTGACTCAGGAATCTTGGAATTCACTAGGCGCCAAGGGGCTGGGCGCATTGCACATGAGAGAGAGAATTGGAGGGTGAGCTGGCATTGGCTCCCCCTATTCTGTTACAGATTTTACTTGCTTTCTAGAATGTTTCCTCTAAGTTTTCTATCATACAGTAGGTTTAGGTCTAGTGTATGGTGCTCCCTTTCATTTGCTATATAAGCATGGACTTCCTTTTGCTTTATCATCAATAATATATCAGAGAACCTTTCCTTTATTGATCAAGCATTTGTTTACTGTTTTATTGATTTTGCCTTCATGGCTATTTATGTTTCTGTTTGCGCATACTTTATGAATATTTGCACTATAGTATTCAAAATAAAGAATGTATCAGTATAATAAATAACACCCTTCACTATTATCTAATTTGAGGTTAAGCATAAAGGGTTAATTCACTACAGGTGTAGTAAACACAAACAACACAAAGAAACCCATTCCATCAAACCAACAACCTTAGAGAAAACAAAAGTGGAGGAACAGAACATACCTTTCTTTATGAGACTCAGAAACAGGTCTTCGGTTCTGTTACGTGTTGTGTGGCAGAGGTTCTTGCCTGAGAGAGAAGATAGTGGTTTTGCAGAGAGAGAGTCAGTCTACGAAAAAACGATGGATTGGTAATCAGTGAGCGAGCGTTGAACCAATGCTTTAAGGTTACAATCAAATGCAACAAAACAACTACAAATGCCACAAATTCTAAACTTTCTTCAAATTAGAAAGTAACAGAAATTAGAAAACCAGAACAAATAGAAGAAAGGAAGAGAAATTAGAATACCTGAAAAAGATATGTTTCTACCTTTCCCCTTCTTCCTCTAGGGCAACGATCACTTTTCCCTCTCACCCACCTATCATGTTGATCTATGTCAACTACAATAGAACAACACAACCTCAAATTAGAGAGAGGGCGTCATTTTTATCGCAACAAGAAAGAGAAAGAGGAGTGGTTTACCATTCAGAAGAACCAAAAGAAAGAGAACGGCGGAGGAAGATGGAAACGACGACGGCAGAGAGGAGAGAACGACGGAGGAAGATGGAAACTTGGTCGCGAGAGCAAGGAGAAGAGAGATTGAGACGAGAGAGATGGAGATGAGAGAGATGGAAATGCAGAGAGATTTAGGGACGAGAGAGTGTGAAACGAGAGAGCTACGCGAAGTGAAAGGGACGCGGGAGTGTGAAACGAGAGAGCGTCCTTTTTTTCTTTTTTGGTAAGCTGTTCAGTATTTTTTTTAATCAAAAAAAAATTACCCATTTAAAGACGGATGTAATTTTTCATCCGACTTCGAAGATAAGCGCCCTCAATTTTTTTCCAAGTTTATTACAAAATTGGCACCGCGTCCGTATTTTAAGTCGGATATTTTGGCATCCGACTTGAATATACCCATTCTTTTCCTGTTTTTTCACTAGTGTACATTGAATTTTCGCGCAGGTTTATGAAACAAATTAACGAGAAACGAAAACTGAAAATATAGCAGCAAAGACCACAGATTTGTATACTCGTTCGGTCACCTCCCAGTGACCTACGTCCAGTCCTCACCCTTGTGAGATTTTCCACTAACCACAACAAAGCTTACAGGTGCTTTGGAAACCTTTACAGACTCGGGCACTCTTCTCCTAGGATACCCCACCTATGAAGAGCCCTCAAATCCATCACAACAACAACAACAACAAGAGATACCCCACCCTTGTTACAACCAATAACCCTAGAGAGATACCCCACTCTCTAGTACCAACAGCAAGCCTAGAGAAATACCCCACTCTCTATACCAAATACAACGTAAAAACGAATTACAAATTAACAACTAAAATACCTCTTATGAAGGCAGATTATGACAACTTGAAGATCACCAACCCAACTTAACCCTTGAGAGAAATCAGCTCTGACAGATGAAAAATACTTGAAGAACAGAGGTGTGTGTGCTAGGGTTTTGTTTTGCGTTTCAGCGTAAGCGTAAAAATGGGTTGTGTTTTTCTGAGATACACTAAGTCCCTATTTATAGGCTTAGGAAAAATATGACCATTGAATGAGATCACACTAAGTAGAGAATCGATTTATTGCTTGAAATGCTTAGGAGTGAAAATCGATTCTTGACTTTAAAAGTAGGAATAACTCATAAGTGTGTGATCGGTTGTTTGCTTTTAGAGAGTAAGTATGAATCGATTAACAGCTTTGAAAATATGACCGTTGAGGCTTTTAGAAAGAAGCAAATCGATTTTATGCTTGGATGCATGAGGAGAAGAATCGATTCTTAGCTTGAAGTTGAGTAGTTGATGAATCGATTCATTGCTTATTTAAAGTAAGAGGCAAATCGATTTATGGCTTTGAAAACAGGAAGGAAATCAATTTTTCACTTTAACAATAGAGTAGGAAATCGATTTTGCACTTTAAAAATAGAGTAGGAAATCGATTTTGGTTTATGAGAAATAATAGGAATCGATTCTTAGCTTTTAGAATAGTTTGGGAATCGATTCTTTGCTTTGGGAAATCGATTTCTATCCTTTGCACTAGGTTGGAAATCGATTCTTCTGCAAGCGATTAGGCCAGAGAGGGAACTCTGCTCCTCGACCGTGGGTATCCTGACTCCTATAGAAAGGGTCAAGTTGAGTGAATGGGACGCGAGGGTTGGATTATTCTACTGGCATAATGCATAAATGTAAAGTAAAGATAAAGTGCGGTAAATATAAAATTGAAATAAACCTAGAGTTGTTTGATTGATGTGTGTTTCTGTACAATTATCCTCTTCCTATTTATATACATAGGCCCTCATCGCCCACTACTCGAGCCTACACTTGCCTACCGTTCGATCAATTAAAGATCAACGCCTATCATTGTTCCAAAGCCCTAAAGAAGCAGAGTAACTACCCACGATCCCACTAGCACGGTTAGTGGGGTAAAACTCCATCGCTCCGTTTTTCTCGGCCTCGCTCCTTCGCTTGATCTTCAACTACTCCCACGTTCTATCTTCGTGCTTCCTTTTCCTTGCCTTAAAAGCAAGCCTGCCTTACCTAGTCACTTGGTTACTTGGCTGACCTTTGTCCTCGGACAGCAACTCAGGCACCCGAACCACCCTAGCCGTGGCACTCTATCGGATGAGGCTTTACTCTCCCTCGGCCTAGCTCATTGTCCCTTGGGCTTACCCCTTCCTCGGGGAGTTTGTCTTGTGGTATGCCCCGAGGTCCTCTCTTGAGTTCTTTTCTTCAGCAGTTATATCCTATGATTTAGTCTAGTGGCCTGCCTCAACACTCTAACCCTTTTCCTCTTTTTCCTCAGCCCTCGGCCTACGACTTAGTTATTTTTGGGTGTTAACAAATGCCCCTTTTTTGTGCTGTCGTTTGGCCGCGAGGACGTGACTGATGGTACAAAAACCCTCGATATGACTTGACGTGACAGTTTGAAGAGACTGGCCTGCCGTTAGGTGACACTTGGCACTTCCCCTTACGCGGAACGATAGGGCGGCATAACAGTTCCCAATGATGTGCAAGCTATAAATAGCCTTCATCATTGCCACACACAGTTGCTTTCTTTACTTGAAAACATTTCACCCTCTTTGCTGTTTTCTTTTACCTACGAACCAGACCTTCTTTCTTTCTATTGCTATCATCATCTCTTTTCACCATGTCTTCAAACTCTGATTTTCAAAATCAAGAACATAGTTACGGTGGTGATGACAGTCAGACAAGCTCTTCTTCTCCTGGCCCGTCTTCGGCGAGTCCTCCTCTTGGGGTTTCCCTGTAAGATATTCTTGTTGCTGTTTCCGGCGGCGTCACGCACTACAAGAATTTCGTGGATTTCCGGCGGCCAAAATCCGCTGGTAATGACCAAAATCCGCCGGTAATTGGACATTACCGGCGGATTTTTTCCGCCGAAAAGCCGCTGGTATTTCGCCCGCAAGTTCAACCACACCATAGAAATCATCTTCGCTTCTCCCAGTGACACCTTTCATGCAAATTCCACTATTGACTGTTTATCTACCCTCTGTCCATTCCTTAGTGTGAAATTATTATCCATTGACAAAATATGTGTGCCATTCTTTAACACATCTACGAGGACCGTCAGATAAGTTCCTCAAGTATTGGTTGGTTGGAGTCGGCGGGAGGCAATACACACATTGCCGAAACCACATTGGAAAATGCGCATGAATATGAGCAGAAGATTGGTCTTCACTTACTGCCTCAGATGACAAGAACTCCCTAATAAGAAATTATTAATTAATTGTTATATACAACTACTGTGTAATTTAATTTAATTGAGATAGGTCGAGAAATACATACTCAATGAATGGTTGGACCTCGGTACAGTTTATCATAACATGAACATGGGCTGAATTTAACTCTTCTTCTGTTAGCCAATGAATTGACTCTTGTCCAGAAGGACGACCAGATAGACAAAAGACAGACAAAGCTAAATGATGTCTTGGACATTCAACTTCCATGTCATTTCGACTACTTGTAGGAGCAAATTCATTCTTGAAATAATAGGAACAAAAATGACTTGTTTCAGGGTGTAAGTAAGAAGAACATATCGATCCTTCAACTCTAGCTTTATTCTTAACTGATCTTTTTGAATCACCCATGAACCTAGAAAATGATATCCATCATTTGTTAATATATATAATCATCGATCTAATTATTAATCTAAATGATATATATTTAACTGACCTTTGCAAATGGATACATCCATCTGTATTGGACAGGCCCGCCAAGTTTAGCTTCATATGCGAGATGAACACGAAGATGCTCCATAGAATCAAAGAAACCAGGCGGAAATATTCTCTCCAACTTGCATAAGATAAATGGGATGTCTTGTTCCATTTTTGTAAGATCATCCACTTTTAGTGTTGCAGAACACAAATTCTTAAAATATTGACTTATTTCAATGAGTGGATTCAAAACGTGTGTTGGCAACGAACTAAAGGCAATAGGAAGTAAGCACTCCATGAATACATGACAATCATGGCTCTTCATCCCATGTAACCTCCCATTATCCACATCGGAACATCTTGCTAAATTGGAAGAATAACCGTCCGGCATTTTCAACTCAGAAATCCACCGATAAACTTCTTTCGCTTGCTCCTTAGATAAAGTATAATTGCCTTTGGGTTTCAGTGTCCTGTCGTTAGCTTGCTGAACCAATAACAAATCCTTTCGCCTGCAGTAATGATTCACGTCCTTCCTAGCCTTCTCATTGTCTTTCATTTTACCTTTCACGTTCATAACAGTGTTAAATATGTTATCAAAGAAATTCTTTTCAATATGCATTACATCTAGATTGTGTCTCAATAGATTATCTTTCCAATATGGAAGTCCCCAGAAAATACTTTTTTTCGTCCAATTATGCCATAGTCCATAACCATCTGGACGAGAAACAACACCAGCAACCACTTCCACAGAAGTGATATCCTTGACACTGTTCCAAACTTCTTCTGGTGTCAGCCTACGAGGAGGTTCACCTGTTTCAACGTTCCCCTTGATGAATGCATATTTTGACTTTCTAAAAGGATGCTCGGTAGGTAAAAACCTACGGTGCGAGTCAAACCTTGAGGAATTTCCTCCATATTTATGAGTAAAAGCCTTTGTGTCAACCATGCAAATTGGACACGCCGTCTTACCATGTGTCCCCCATCCAGACAACATTCCATACGCAGGAAAGTCATTAACTGTCCACATCGAAGCCGCCCTCATCATGAAAAATTGTCTTCGTGCTGCATCATAAGTTAAAACACCATTCCACAACCTTTTTAGGTCATCAATCAAAGGTTGCAAATATATGTCAATACCAGCTGTTGGATTAGTTGGCCCTGGTATTATAGCATTTAAAAACATGTACGGTTTAGACATACACATTTCAGGAGGTAGGTTGTATGGGGTAACAATAACTGGCCAATTAGAATATGGTGTTGCTGACGCTTGAATATATGGTGTGAAACCATCAGAGCATAAACCAAGCCGAACATTGCGTGGATCATTGGCAAAATCTGGATGAACACGATCAAAATGCTTCCAAGCTTCACCATCAGATGGATGACGTAATTCACCAGAATTATTTCTATTTTCATAGTGCCACGTCATTTTACCCGCAGTTTCCAATGAAGTGAACATCCTCTTCAGTCTTGGTATAATCGACAAATAGAACATTGCTTTCCTTGGAACTGGTTTGCCTTTGCTTGTCCATTTCCTGCTGACACGATACCGTGGCTCTTGACAAAACTTGCATTCCAGCAACTTTCCATCATTTATGCCAAACTCATTGTTATAATAGATCATGCAACCAGACACACAACAATCAATTCTTATAGATTTTAAACCAAGCTTCGATACCAATCTTTTAGCATCATAATAACTCTGCGGCAAAAGTCCTCTAACAGGGGTTGCATCCAACATCGTTTTTTGTCATGTATTCCATGCACAATTCCGCAACGTTAAATTGAGACTTAAGTCCCAACAACCGAACACACATTGATAACTTAGAGTCTGTAGATCCTTCAAATAATGGTTTATTTGTCTCACTCAAAAACATATAAAACCTCTGAGCTTCCACGTTTGGAACTTCTTCAGCATCATATTGTGGTTCTTCGAAATCCAAATTTACACCGACAGCATCAGATATCATCCCCTGAACAACATCAAACGGCAGTTGATATCCGGTAGTCGTTGGATTACTACTTGATGTGGAAGCTACGACTGGACTTGACGCGAGACCTTGATCTACTTGAACAGGAACATTATCAACCGCAGGAACTCCAGCTGCTACCTCGCCATGACGGGTCCATATCCAATAATTTGGCTTAAACCCATTATTGTACAAATGAAGTCGAATATCAACTTCCTTTTTTATAGATCGAAACACACATATGGAGCAAGGACATCTAATTCCACCTTGTCGCTCAAATTCTTTTTGACGCTTAGCAAAAAGAACAAATTCTTCGACTCCTTGTACAAAACGTCGTTTCAACCTAGCTCTTCCAGGAAATATTCTATCATACATCCAACTATGATCCATTTTTTTGTGTACGTTCCTTAATTATAACATACACAACACAACATATATCACGTGTATTAGAATAATACACATTGGTATGGATATTTTATATTTGACCAATTATATAAATGGTAATATATTTTTAGTAGCATTTTATTTTACTAAAAAATTTACTTTTTTACAAAAAATGCAAATAACAAACAATTATTACAATTTAATTTATTTTAGTTTTCGAATAATTTCTATAACATCAATAATTTTCATGAATAAAATTTATCTTATTTTCATGAAAAATTTCGGCTAATAACATCAAATAACGTTAAAATAATTCGTATTTAATTTTACTACAAAATAACTAATAATTTTTCGGTTTTTAACTAATAAATAAAATAATTCGTATTTTAAAAATCTCAAAATTTTTTAGATAATTATTATTATACAAATAGTGTAAACACAATTTAGTTATTGCACAATATATAAAATTTATTTTATTTTGTAAAAAACTTATAATTTATAATAATAACAACAAATACATTTAATAACGAATAAATTTGTTAACTAACCAGTAATGTAGAAAAGTCTCTGACAAAACTCCAAACTGGCAACTCCAAAGTTAACAAAAAAATATTAAACAACACATATTTAAAAATTAAATATTAACTAAAACGATCAAAATTTAGTTAAAAAACATACCTTAAACAAAACTTAAGAACAAAACAGACTTCAAAAAAGTGGATCGAGAGATATTGAGAAGAAAATAGTGAGAGATTTAGGAAAAAAGAGTGAGATTTAGGAGAAAAGAGCGAGATATTTCGGAGTAGAGAGACAAGAGTGAGTGAAGAGGGAGTGAGGAGGGGTTCGAATATATAGGAGAATGGGCGCCAACGGCTATTTTGCAAAATCCGCCGGAAATGTCTCTTACCGGCGGATCTGCTGCTTACCGGCGGATTTTGCAACGGGCATTCGCATTACCGGCGGATAATTTGAATTACATAATTTGAATTACCGGCGGATATTTGAATTTTAAAATTTAAATATTATCCGCCGGAAATAGAGCTTACCGGAGGATTTTTGGCGGACTGTTACCGGCGGATTTGACTGCGATTACCGGCGGATTTATTTTAAATTTTTTTTAGAATCGACGAAATTATCCGCCGGTAATTGCATTTACCGGCGCATTTTTTTTAAATTTCGCGTAAAACCTATCCGCCGGTAATTTAACAGTCGAAATAAAATCCGCCGGTAATATACTGGGGGATCCAGGCCGCCGGTAGCGTGCCAAAATCCGCCGGTAATTTACCGGCGGACTAAGTACGCCGGAAATTGACCGCCGGAAATGACCAAATTTCTGGTAGTGACGGTGCGGCCCACCACCTCTGAAGTTCGTGAAGGCTTTAACGCCTTCAAGCAAATTTTCAACGCCTCGGCTCGTCTTGGCTTACCAATCACCCAAGATTGGTTCACCATAGACACTAGAGTGTCGGAGACTAGGGGTTGGGCCAAGCTCACCGATGTAACATCCTCAAAATGATTAATCGAATTATTTGGATGTTAACCCAATTAAATCAATTTAGTACATAACTGGTAAATTTATTGAGTGCTAAAATTATTTATGGGATAACATTAGATCGTTAACCGGATAATACGGGTCAATGAAGTTTTGGAATCGAAATAAGGGATTAAAATCAATACGGTAATTGGACCACGCTACCACTTATTTATTAATTAAATATGTGTTGTGTGTGTGTGATTAAAGAAAAGAAAGAATAAAGAGAGGAAAGAAGGAAGGAATTCACGCAGAGAAGAAAAGAGGAGAAAAGAAGAGGAAAAGAAGAAGAGAAAGAAGAAGAGGAAAAGAAGAAGAGAAAGGAAGAAGAGGAGTTAAGCCCACCTCCCCAAAATTCATCATCTTCATCATCTCGCTCTCCTCATCATAACCCAAGAGCTAGGTAAGATTCCATCCGGTTTTCTCCCCCTTTTGTAAGCTACGAATTTTAGGGGTTTTGAGGGAGGAAATTGTTGAAAAATAGGATTCAATGATGAAATTGATGGTTGGGTTATGTCTAGGAACAAAGCTAGGAGCGGATCGAACGCGATTGGAAGCTCGAAACGAAGTTAGGAGCGGTTCGGTGTTGATTGGGTTCGATTCGGTGATTTTGACACATCGGTAATCTCGGCTCGGCAACGGCTCTCGCTTCAAGGGTGAGTTTTACTCACGTTTAGGCTTATTCCGTTTTGAAGTTAATTGTATGACTTAGTTTCGAAAGATTTTGAGTCGAAAACGTTATTTTGAAATATATCGTGTTTTAATGAAATTCGTAATCGTTGAGTTTTTGATTGAATTGCTTGATTGTTTGATGTTGATTGGACTGGTATATTGTCTGGTACTGTCTGTTTTTGAGTTAGGAATCGATCGGGGGAAGTTTCGGATCAATCGGAAAGCAAAATTTCATGAAACAGGGCATTTTTGGCAATGCTGTCAAATGCGCACGACCCGTGCGCCCAGGGCGCACGACCCGTGCGCCTGGTTCGGGTTCAGTGTTCAAAAATTTTCTAACAGGGCGCACGACCCGTGCGTCCAGAGGCACGACCCGTGCGCCAAGTTCTGCCCAAAATTTTCAAAGTGCCCAAAATGATTCCGTTTCGATTCCGATCTTCTCCTAACCCTCTCCTAACCCTTTTATAATGATATTAGGCTTATAATGCCATGATTTTGAGTGTGTTTCAAAAGAGTTTTATGATGTACTTTTGAAGTTAAAATTCTTTGAAAAACCGAAAAATTAGTACACGTGTGCGGACAGGTTTTAATGATAACAAAGCGGACTATGAGTCCTACGTGGTAAAGTATGATACAAATGAACTATGAGTTCATATGATTGTAGATATATATATTATATCGAGTTTGGGTGACGACCCCGCTAGGAAACACTATTGGCTATGGGGTTCGCCGCAGCTTAGCGTTCGCGCAGTCGGTGTCGTACAGTGCGGTTCATCGCAGCTTAGCGTTCGCGCAGTCGGTGCCGTACCGGGTTATAACATGTTAGCCGTAGCTTAGCGTTCGCGCAGTCGGCCTTATATTTAAAGTTAAAGAATGTGGTACACCGCAGCTTAGCGTTCGCGCAGTCGGTGTAACGTTCAAACAATCATAAAATTGAACCGAGAGTGTTAGTAGGGGTCTCGGTAGAACTCACTGAGATTGTATCTCACTGTTTAAATGTTGTTGTTTTACAGATAAACAGGGACAGAAGAAACCTCAGAGGCACGAGTAGGTGGCCCCGGGAGGAGAAAGATGACTTAGCTTTATGTTCAAGTTTATTTTCCTTCTGTTGCCTATGTATTACAATACTATGGCATTAGTGTTTTGTTTATCCTTTTCTTCTTTCTTGTATGACTCTGATTACCACAGTTGCTGACAGTTATGGTCTGAGTACCGTATGATCTTATTTGTGTATAAGATGATTATGTTGTATTTCAGCAAAAATTTTATAATGGTATTCAGTGTCTAAGCAGGAAATTATTATCTCTGATGTTTATACTTTGGTGCACTTGGGTATTTTTACATGTTAAATATACCGGGGTGTTACAGTTGGTATCAGAGCGGTTCGACCTAGTCGGACTTAGCTTTTAGGGTCTTTACTTTCTCCAGTCGTGATTTTCTTAGTATGCTATTAGACATTGAGCTTGATCAACTTAATACTTTGTGCATATTTCGCAGAATCATGGCCAGAAGAGGTAGAGGCGTTCCTCCTCCTGTTGATCCAAACTTTGAATGGATGCAGAATGTCATCGAGAATCAGCAAAAGATGATGCAGGATATGTTGCAAATGCAGCAGGACCAAATGGGTCTGCAACAGCCCAACTTCCAACCTCATCAAGAAGATCCTAACCGGACATATTTCCAATTTCAAAAGATGAAGCCCCCGACTTACAAGGGTGGACCGGATCCAATGACTGCCTATTATTGGATTGATTCAATGGAAAAGATTTTTCAAACCTTGCAATGCGGGGAAGAAGAGAAAGTTATATGTGCGGCAAATGTGCTCGATGAAGATGCCCACGCCTGGTGGTGTAATGCAAGACAAATGATGGAACTCCAAGGAACTCCCCTCACTTGGGACAACTTCAAGGAATTGTTTCTGAAGCAATATTTCCCTTCAGTGAAGAAGTTGAGTAAGCAAGCAGAGTTTGTGAATCTTAAGCAAGGAGATATGTCGGTTGGAGAATATGCTGCGAAATTTGAAAGACTGTCTCAGTTCTATGAGTTGGGGAGGTATGCTCCAAACGATATGTGGAAGATGCAAATGTTCAAGGAAGGTCTCCGAGCTGATGTGAGCCAAGGATTAAGTTCTTACACTTTGGTTAATTATCCTGCCTTAGTGCAACAAGCATATGTTGCTGAGGAGGATCTGAGGAAAATGTATGCTGAAAAGAAAGACTATTGGAAGGGCAAGAAAAAGGTTGCTGAATCTTCTACTCCATCCAGGCCATTCAAAGGAAGTAATTATAAAGGGAAGCAGGTGCAAACATCTGATCCTCCAAAGACCAGAAATTGTACAAAGTGTGGAAAGTATCACAGTGGGGATTGCGGGCGAGGACCGAACCGGTGCTACAATTGTAATGAGGTGGGTCACTATTCAAATGAGTGCCCAGCTAAGAGGAATTTCCAAAGGGCACCTAATGCTCCTACTCAGGGACGAATCAACACATTGGATGCTCGAACCATCACACCTACTGATAATCTTCTGAGGGGTACGGGATCTCTTTTTAATAACTCAGTCAATATTTTATATGATTCTGGTGCAACTCATTGTTTTATATCACAAGCATGTGTGGATCGGTTGGGTTTAGCATTATCTGAGCTATCCGAACCGATAACTATTTTAACTGCTGCCAAGGGTCGTGTCCAGACCCAATCGTTGTGTGAAAATTGCTTACTTGTCATAGGGGACAGACAATTTGTTGTGAAATTTATTTGCTTGCCTATGAGAAGTATGGACATTGTTCTGGGTATGAATTGGATGGCTGAAAATCATGTGATTATCAACTGTGCTGATCGAACCATTAGCTTCGCCTCCGAATCCGCAGGCTTGACACAGGCAAATTTCGAAGCAACGATCTCCTACACTGAAGCAAGTCAGACACTATTCCAAGGTGCGGAAGCCATTCTTATTATGTTGTCTGCATCTACTGAAACGGGTTTAGACTTGTCATCTGTACAAGTGGTAAATGAATTTCTAGATGTCTTTCCAGAAGAAGTTTCATCCTTACCTCCTGACAGAGAGGTAGAGTTCTCAATAGAATTGTTTCCTGGCACAGGATCAATTTCTATTGCTCCTTATAGGATGTCTCCTTTAGAATTGAAGGAATTGAAGTCTCAACTTGAAGAGTTAATATCGAAGAGATTTATCCGACCGAGTGCTTCTCCATGGGGTGCTCCGGTATTGCTAGTTAAGAAGAAGGACGGAAGCATGAGGTTGTGTATTGACTACCGCCAACTCAACAAGGTGACGATTAAAAACAAATATCCATTGCCAAGGATAGACGATTTGCTTGATCAACTTCGAGGTGCAGGGGTATTTTCAAAAATTGATCTGAGATCGGGCTATCATCAAATAAAGGTACGAGCCTCAGATATTCCGAAGACAGCCTTCCGTACGAGGTATGGACATTACGAGTTCGTAGTAATGCCCTTCGGTTTGACTAATGCTCCAGCGGTATTCATGGATTACATGAACCGAGTATTCCATACTTATCTCGATCAGTTTGTAGTAGTTTTTATTGATGATATCTTGGTGTACTCTAAGACCATTGAGGACCATGTTCAACATCTCCGCATTGTTCTGAACGTACTCCGAGAAAAGAAATTGTATGCTAAGCCGTCGAAGTGTGACTTCTGGATGCCGGAAGTAAAGTTTTTGGGACACGTGATTTCCCAATCGGGAGTTGCCGTGGATCCCAGTAAGGTGGAAGCTGTATTGAACTGGGAAAGACCAACATCTGTTACAGAAATAAGAAGTTTCTTGGGTCTAGCTGGTTACTATAGGAGGTTTATTCAAGGTTTCTCACAACTGGTTCTTCCACTTACCCGGTTGACTCGTAAGGCCCAACCGTTTATATGGGATGCCGATTGTGAGGAATGTTTTCAAGAATTGAAGGTTAGGTTGACTTCTGCTCCAATCCTAATTCTTCCAGATCCGTCTTTGGAATTTCAAATTTTCAGCGATGCTTCTGGGAAGGGTTTGGGATGTGTCCTCATGCAGAACCAACAAGTTGTAGCTTATGCCTCCCGACAGTTGAAGACTCATGAAGATAATTATCCGACTCATGATTTGGAGTTGGCAGCTATTGTGTACGCACTGAAGATTTGGAGACATTACCTGTATGGGTCTCGTTTCGAAGTCTTCAGTGATCATAAAAGTTTGAAATATTTGTTTGATCAGAAAGAGTTGAATAACAGGCAGAGAAGGTGGGTGGAATTTCTGAAGGATTATGACTTCGAACTGAAGTATCATCCGGGAAAGGCTAATGTTGTAGCTGATGCACTAAGTAGGAAATCCATCCACATAGCAGAATTTATGATGTATGAAATGAAATTGTTGGAATCCTTTAGGGACTTAAATCTGAATGCAAGATCAAGGAAGAACCGGTTAGTATTGAGCCACATGAGGATCTCTAGTTCATTAAGGGATTCTATTCGCTTAGCACAGGAAATTGATGTAAGGCTACAATCACAAAAAGTATTGCCAGACTTTACGGAAGATAGTGATGGGGTGATTTGTTTCAACGGTAGGATCTGTGTGCCCGATAATGAAGATATTAAAAGGCAAGTGCTAGAAGAAGCACACCGAAGTCTATTTTCTGTACATCCTGGATCCACCAAGATGTATAGAGATTTAAAGCAGATGTATTGGTGGCAAGGAATGAAGTTAGAGATTGCTGAATTTGTATCAAAGTGCTTAACTTGCCAAAGAGTTAAGATAGAACATCAGAAACCTGCTGGTTGATAAGTCTATTTTTAGAGTCTTTTTAATAGTTATTTTATTAAGTCTTTTTAGTATTTTAATTATATTTTTGATCTATTTTACTGCAAATGTTTACTTTTTATCTTCAAGTTTTATTTTGAAGCAATTTGGACAGCATCTGTCTCAGCAGGCCAGAATTCGACCAAGATCTCTCAGAATTCGACCAAGATCTCTCAGAATTCGACCAAGATCTCTCAGAATTCGACAGCATCTGTCTCAGCAGGCCAGATTTCGACTGGATCTCCCAGAATTCGACTGCATCTTCCAGATTTCGACTTCGACTGCATCTGTCTTCCCAGATTTCGACTGTGCCTGCTTCTGCTGGCAAGATTTCGACTGTACCTGCTTCTGCCACCAGATTTCGACTGTGCCTCAACTCTGCTATCCAGAATTCGACTGAACAAGTCAGAATTCGAATTGCCCACTTGCTGATGGATATTTTGTCCACTTGAGGATGGCTCTTTGATGACTACCTTGGCCAACTTGATTTGCCACTTTTTCCTCTTTTGGACCATTTTGCCCCTCATATTTTCCTATAAATAGAGGCTTGATCCTCACTTGTACCTAAGCTTGAATTTTGTTAGAAAATCAATGACAAAGGCTCTCTAATTATTCATGACTTCAATTTACTCTTCATGCTTTTTATGATTCTTGTTTATTTACTTTCTTGCCCTTTAAATTCTTGCTATTTATTTTCCAAGTCATTTACTTTCATTGCCCTTTAATTTCTCGCTCTTTACTTTCTCGTTCTTTTACTTTTCGCTCTTTACTTTTCTGCTCTTTTATTTTCCCTGCTATTTACTTTTTCGCCCTTTTACTTTCCAAGTCATTTACTTTCATTGCTATTTAAATTTCTCGCTCTTTACTTTTCGCTCTTTACTTTTTCGCTCTTTTATTTTCCTTGTTATTTACTTTTTTGCCCTTTAAATTTCCAAGTCAAGTAAACTACTGGCAAGTCAAGTAAATTACTGGCAAGTCAAGTAAATTACTGGCAATTTACTTTTCAAGCAATTTACTTTCTTGTCATTTACAATTCCGCTATTTATGATTTTTGCACTTTACCGCTTTCTTTTATTTCTCGCTATTTAACTTTATGTCTTCTTCTTTTATATTCCTTCTTTCCAAAAACACTTTCTTTTCAGTTAATCAACTTTGAAAAATTAAATTGGTATTCACTTAGGCTCTCCCTGTGGACCGATACTCTTTTATTACGCGATACGACCCGTGCACTTGCGGGGCTACCAAGTTTTTGGCGCCGTTGCCGGGGAGGCAGTGATATTGATTAAGTTTTTCGAAACCGGTTAGACTGAAATTTTATTTTCTTTATTTTTACTTTTTCTTCTCTTGTCCCTCGAATGCGAAGAACCAGAAGTTTCGGTGAAACTGTTCAACAAATTCCCGAAATCGAAAGGTTCTTACATAGAAGGAGGAGAGAAATTCCCGATAACCAAATGGCGGCTAATGAAAATCGTGCTCTCAAAGAGTACGCAACACCTTCAGCAGAGCCATCGGCTGCCATTGTACATCCAAATGTGGAAGCAAATAATTTTGAACTCAAAACATCTCTGCTTTCGATGGTACAACAAAACCAATTTTCTGGTTCTCCCACGGAGGACCCAAATCTTCATATTTCAATTTTTCTTGAATACTGTGGAACTCTCAAATTAAACGGGGTACCTCCGGATGCCATAAGACTAAAACTCTTCCCTTTTTCATTAAGGGATAGAGCTAGAGCATGGCTACATTCTTTGCCTTCGGAATCCATTACCAGCTGGGACCAGCTAAAACAAGCTTTTCTTGCTAAATTCTTTCCCCCGAGTAAGACAGCTCAAATGAGAAATCAAATTACTCGATTTTCTCAAAACGACGGGGAATCTCTTTATGATGCTTGGGAACGTTTCAAAGAAATGTTAAGGCTATGCCCCCATCATGGACTAGAGAAATGGCTTGTTGTTCACACTTTTTATAATGGATTACAATATGCAACAAGAATGACTATTGATGCAGCTGCAGGTGGAGCTTTAATGAACAAAAATTTTACCGAAGCTTATGCTCTCGTTGAAGATATGGCTCAAAACCATTGTCAGTGGACAAGTGAGCGAGCCATAACGAATAAACCAGCCGCATCAAAAGAGCCAGGTAAGTATGAAATATCTGTTGTTGATCATCTTACCTCAAAAGTAGACGCACTTTTTCAAAAATTTGAAAAACTAAATATAAGTGCCGTCTCACAAACTTCTTCTCCTACTACTCCACCATGTGAATTATGTGGGGTTGTTGGCCATATTGGAGCTGAATGCCAGCTTGAGGCATCTAGTGCTGGAAACGAGCATATTAATTATGCTCAAAAGGAAGATCCGTTTTCAAATACTTATAATCCTGGGTGGAGGAATCATCCAAATTTTTCTTATAAAAATCCTCCACCCAATCCAGCACCTAGACCACCTCCTGTCTTTCAAAATCAAAGGGTTTTTAACAACCCACAAAACAACCCACAAAAGTCGAACTTGGAATTTTTGATGGAAAAATTTGTGTCATCTCAAACAAAACAAAATGAAGAATTCAAAAATCAAACTGGTTATTTGAATGACACACTTATCAAATTAGTATCAAAAGTCGACTCTATCACCACTCATAATAAAATGCTTGAAAATCAAATAACACAAGTGGCAACACAGGTAGCTTCATCCTCTAAGACTTCAGGGGTATTTCCTGGGCAACCAGAACAAAATCCAAAAGGCCAAATAAATGCCGTCACCCTTAGAAGCGGAAAACAGTTAGAGGAACCAAGAGCAAACCAAGAAAAAACTGTGAGTGAAAAACATAATTTACCAGGTGAGCTAGAAGAGAAAGAAAAAGGGAAAGAACCAGAAAAAGAAAGAGAAGAACCACACATCCCCCCTCCACCATACAAACCACCCATTCCTTTCCCCCAAAGATTTGCAAAAAGCAAAATTGACGAGCAATTCAAAAGGTTTGTCGACTTGCTTAAAAAGCTTTACATCAACGTTCCTTTCACTGATGCATTGTCTCAAATGCCGTCTTATTCTAAATTTTTGAAAGAAATTTTATCCAAGAAAAGAAAAATAGACGACTATGAGACGATTGCATTAACAGAGGAATGTAGTGCAATTATCCAGAACAAGCTGCAACAAAAACTCAAAGATCCAGGTAGTTTTTCCATACCTTGTGTGATTGGAAGTGAAACTATAAACAGAGCGATGTGCGATCTAGGAGCCAGTGTAAGTTTGATGCCTCTTTCTCTTTGCAATAGACTAGGGATAGGCGAACTTAAGCCCACAAAAATGACAATACAGTTGGCAGATCGTTCCGTTAAATACCCCACTGGAATCTTAGAGGATATCCCTATCAAGGTAGGACAAACTTTTATACCGGTGGACTTTGTTGTAATGGAAATTGAAGAAGACTCCCAAATTCCTATTCTTCTGGGGAGGCCTTTTTTAGCTACTGCAGGGGCCATAATTGACGTTAAAAACGGTAAGTTGGTTTTTAATGTGGGGGATGAAAAGGTTGAGTTTGAAGTTTCAAACTTCATGAAAAGTCCATCTGTAAAAGACTCATGCTGCAGGATTGACATTGTAGACTATTGCGTGCGAGAATGCTCTTTAGCATCATCTTCACAAGATAGTCTGGAAGATTGCCTTTTAGGCAACACAAATACAAATGCAGCAGGGGAAACCCAATTCTACATAAAACTTTTGGATGAAAATCCACCATCAAAAGAATTGGGTACTGAAACCTTGGGTGAGGAAAAGCCTCAACCTCTCCCAAAAGAAACACCAAAAATAGAACTGAAGCCCTTACCATCATCTCTCAGGTATGAGTTTCTTGGCCCTAATTCTACTTTTCCAGTAATTATAAATGCGAATTTGAAACAAAATGAGACTGAAAAATTACTTAATGTTCTCAAGAAGTATCCCAAAGCCATAGGGTATACTATTGAGGACATTAAGGGAATAAATCCGTCAATATGCATACACAGAATACTACTGGAAGAGGACTATAAACCTTCTATCGAGCATCAAAGAAGATTAAACCCAAACATGAAAGAGGTTGTAAAAAAGGAAGTTTTAAAACTCCTTGATGCTGGGATAATATATCCTATTTCCGATAGTAAGTGGGTTAGTCCTGTTCAAGTAGTACCTAAGAAGGGAGGCTTAACAGTTATTAAAAATGAAAAGGATGAATGCATTTCCACAAGGACAATCACGGGATGGAGAATGTGTATTGATTACAGAAAGCTTAACAAAGCTACCCGGAAAGATCACTTCCCTCTCCCGTTCATTGATCAAATGCTAGAAAGGTTAGCGCGGCACTCACATTTCTGCTATTTGGATGGTTATTCGGGATTTTTCCAAATTCCCATCCACCCTAGCGACCAAGAAAAAACAACTTTCACATGTCCTTTTGGCACTTATGCCTATAGAAGGATGCCCTTTGGTCTATGTAATGCTCCTGCTACCTTTCAAAGGTGTATGATGTCCATATTCTCAGACTTTGTTGAAAACATAATGGAAGTGTTTATGGATGATTTTTCCGTCCATGGGTCAAATTTTGAAAACTGTTTAGCCAATCTGGAAAAAGTCTTAGAGAGATGTGAGAAGGTGAACCTAGTTCTAAACTGGGAAAAGTGTCATTTCATGGTTAATGAAGGAATTGTCCTAGGGCACTTAATTTCTCACAGAGGTATTGAGGTAGACCGTGCAAAAATTGAAGTGATTGAAAAAATGCTACCTCCCACCACAGTAAAAGAGGTGAGAAGCTTTTTAGGCCATGCGGGTTTCTACCGTCGGTTCATAAAAGACTTCTCAAAAATTTCAAAACCTATGACAAGTCTGCTCCTTAAGGATGCAGCATTTATTTTTAACGATCTTTGTCTTGAAGCTTTTAACAGGTTGAAAAAGGCTTTAGTTACTGCCCCGATCATACAGCCACCAGACTGGAATCTTCCGTTTGAAATAATGTGCGATGCAAGCGACTATGCAGTTGGGGCAGTCCTGGGACAAAGAAAAGAAAAAAAATTGCATGCCATATACTATGCAAGCAGGACCTTAGACGAGGCACAAATGAATTACGCCACAATTGAAAAAGAATTATTGGCGGTAGTTTTTGCCGTTGATAAGTTTTGATCATATCTGGTAGGTTCAAAAATCATCATTTTTACTGATCACTCGGCCATAAAATATTTGTTAAACAAAAAAGATGCCAAGCCGAGATTGATCCGATGGGTTTTACTCCTACAAGAATTTGATCTTGAAATAAGGGATAAAAAAGGCGTCGAAAATGTTGTGGCTGATCATTTGTCCCGTCTACAAGGAACAAAAGAAGAAGAGTTACCACTTAATGATACATTTTTGGATGATCAACTCTTCTCATTGGTCAAAACTGAAGCACCATGGTATGCAGATTTTGTAAACTACCTTGCAGCAGGAGTACTCCCCCCAGATTTAAATTATCAGCGGAAGAAGAAATTCTTCCATGATCTCAAACAGTATTACTGGGACGAGCCACTGCTTTTTAAAAGGGGAGCTGATGGGGTGTTCAGAAGATGCATTCCGGAAGAAGAGGTAAGTAACATTCTATACCATTGTCATTCTTCTTCCTATGGCGGCCATGCCAGTTCTTCAAAAACTGCTACAAAAATTCTTCAATCTGGTTTTTATTGGCCGTCCCTTTTTAAAGACGCGCATCAATTTATTTCTAAATGCGACCAGTGTCAACGCACCGGAAATATTTCAAAAAGAAATGAAATGCCCTTAAATAATATCTTAGAGGTTGAAATTTTCGACGTCTGGGGTATCGATTTCATGGGACCGTTTCCTTCTTCTTTTGGAAACCAATATATTCTGGTAGCCGTTGACTATGTGTCAAAATGGATCGAAGCCATTGCTTCTCCTACAAACGATGCAAAGGTAGTCATAAAACTTTTCAAAAAAATAATTTTTCCAAGATTCGGGGTCCCTCGTGTTGTCATAAGCGACGGAGGATCCCATTTCATCTCAAAACATTTTGAAATGTTACTGCAAAAGTTTGGAGTAAGGCACAAAATTGCAACGCCTTATCACCCTCAAACAAGCGGTCAGGTTGAGGTATCGAACAGAGAAATTAAAAATATTTTAGAAAAAACTGTTTCGACTTCAAGGAAAGACTGGTCGGTAAAGCTTGATGATGCTCTCTGGGCTTATCGGACTGCGTACAAGACTCCCATAGGAATGACTCCTTTCAAATTAATTTATGGGAAGTCTTGCCACCTTCCGGTAGAGCTAGAGCACAAAGCTTACTGGGCAATTAAACGCCTTAACCTGAACATGGAATTAGCCGGAGAAAAAAGAAAACTCCAACTAAACGAATTGGAAGAACTGCGAATGGATGCTTATGAGAATGCCAAACTTTACAAAGAAAGAACAAAAAATTGGCATGATAAGCGTATTATTCGTAGAGAATTCAAGGAGGGTGATCTGGTGTTACTATTTAACTCCAGACTAAAAATTTTCCCAGGAAAAGTAAAATCGAGATGGTCCGGTCCTTTTGAAATCCGTAAGGTTTACCCCTTCGGATCTGTAGAGATCTGGAGCGAGAAATCCGGATCGTTTAAAATCAATGGTCAAAGGTTGAAAAATTATTTAATTGGTGACCCAATTGAGAAAGGAACTAGTTTAGTTCTACATGATCCCAATTGAAAAATTCTTTTTGACCGTCAAGCTAGTGACGTTAAAAGAGCGCTGCGTGGGAGGCAACCCACGGCTTAATGTATTTTTCGATTTGTTTAAAAAATAAAATACCTCAGGCCCGAGTATCCTGAACCAGACAGCCAGGTGAGCTCTCCTAACCCCTTTTGTTTTACTTGAAAAATCATTGAGGACAATGCCTAGTCCAAGCATGGGGGGTATTTTATTAGGAATTTCTTTATTGCTTTGCCGAGTTTTTATCTTTTTACTTTAAGTTGTATCTGCTCCCTCCATCACGAAACTTTGTGAACCCTAAGCATGTTTTAGATAAGCCAGTTCGGGACAAAAATAATTTTTCAATTTTTCATTAGCAATCATCTAGGTGGACTGGTTGGGAACAACAAAAATTATATCATGGTTCGATTTCTACTTATAAGGCTTTTTCACACACACACTACTGAGACTATTTTCAGTTATTAATACAAATAGAGAGACTGAAAAGAAACTAGTAACCTGGTTCTCTTGGTGACATTTACTAGATGCGCGGTTACTGGAGAAAAACGTCTGAGTTGGGGTATTCAAAAAAAAAAAAAAAAAAAATTTCAAAACCAATTCAAAAATGCAGAAGTTAGTGCATTTTAAATGTCAAAATAAATGGTTAGCATATAAAATCAAAAAGAAAAAAAGAAAAATGCTTGAATACCCAACGTATAAAGACCCTCCTTTGAGACCCGGTCTTAGTAAATGGAGGACCCAAGCTTAAGAATGTTGGGGAACCGGTTCTATGATGACATTGATATCCTCTCTAGAGTACTGATACTTTAAAGTTGTCTCTCAATTCCACAAGAAGCCCAAAATAGTAGCTCTCATACCAAAGTGTTAGAATTGCCCCACAGTTCACTTAAGGTTTCAAAATGAAAATAATTTTCCTTCAGAATTGGCCTAAAGATTTACACTGTTTTTGCTTGAGGACAAGCAAAGGTTCAAGCATAGGGGAGTTAGATAAGTCTATTTTTAGAGTCTTTTTAATAGTTATTTTATTAAGTCTTTTTAGTATTTTAATTATATTTTTGATCTATTTTACTGCAAATGTTTACTTTTTATCTTCAAGTTTTATTTTGAAGCAATTTGGACAGCATCTGTCTCAGCAGGCCAGAATTCGACCAAGATCTCTCAGAATTCGACCAAGATCTCTCAGAATTCGACCAAGATCTCTCAGAATTCGACAGCATCTGTCTCAGCAGGCCAGATTTCGACTGGATCTCCCAGAATTCGACTGCATCTTCCAGATTTCGACTTCGACTGCATCTGTCTTCCCAGATTTCGACTGTGCCTGCTTCTGCTGGCAAGATTTCGACTGTACCTGCTTCTGCCACCAGATTTCGACTGTGCCTCAACTCTGCTATCCAGAATTCGACTGAACAAGTCAGAATTCGAATTGCCCACTTGCTGATGGATATTTTGTCCACTTGAGGATGGCTCTTTGATGACTACCTTGGCCAACTTGATTTGCCACTTTTTCCTCTTTTGGACCATTTTGCCCCTCATATTTTCCTATAAATAGAGGCTTGATCCTCACTTGTACCTAAGCTTGAATTTTGTTAGAAAATCAATGACAAAGGCTCTCTAATTATTTATGACTTCAATTTACTCTTCATGCTTTTTATGATTCTTGTTTATTTACTTTCTTGCCCTTTAAATTCTTGCTATTTATTTTCCAAGTCATTTACTTTCATTGCCCTTTAATTTCTCGCTCTTTACTTTCTCGTTCTTTTACTTTTCGCTCTTTACTTTTCCGCTCTTTTATTTTCCCTGCTATTTACTTTTTCGCCCTTTTACTTTCCAAGTCATTTACTTTCATTGCTATTTAAATTTCTCGCTCTTTACTTTTCGCTCTTTACTTTTTCGCTCTTTTATTTTCCTTGTTATTTACTTTTTTGCCCTTTAAATTTCCAAGTCAAGTAAACTACTGGCAAGTCAAGTAAATTACTGGCAAGTCAAGTAAATTACTGGCAATTTACTTTTCAAGCAATTTACTTTCTTGTCATTTACAATTCCGCTATTTATGATTTTTGCACTTTACCGCTTTCTTTTATTTCTCGCTATTTAACTTTATGTCTTCTTCTTTTATATTCCTTCTTTCCAAAAACACTTTCTTTTCAGTTAATCAACTTTGAAAAATTAAATTGGTATTCACTTAGGCTCTCCCTGTGGACCGATACTCTTTTATTACGCGATACGACCCGTGCACTTGCGGGGCTACCACTGGTCTGCTACGGCCACTAGATGTGCCAGTGTGTAAATGGGAAGACATTTCCATGGATTTTGTAATGGCGTTGCCAAAGTCTCAAGCCGGTAACGACTCCATTTGGGTAGTTGTAGATCGGTTAACCAAATCAGCTCATTTTATTCCAGTTCGTTCGAGCAGTAAAGTGTCCAAGTTAGCTGAGTTGTATTTAAAGAACATAGTGAGGTTACATGGGGTTCCTACCAGTATAGTGTCAGATCGAGATCCGAAATTCACTTCTCGATTTTGGAAAGCTTTAAATGAAGCATTGGGGACCAAAGTACTTCTAAGTACCGCTTATCACCCGCAGACAGATGGTCAGACCGAGAGGACTATCCAGACATTAGAGGATATGCTTCGGGCTTCGGTACTTGATAACGGGAAGAAATGGGAAGATCATCTTCCATTGGTAGAATTCTCTTACAACAACAGTTATCATTCCAGTATCAAAATGGCACCTTTTGAAGCCTTGTATGGTAGGAAGTGTAGAACTCCATTGTGTTGGTGGGAAGTCGGTGAGAACCGATTGTTAGGGCCCGAGATGGTTCATGACACTACTGAAAAGATCCACCAGATCAGGGAAAGAATGAAAGTTGCTCAGAGCAGGCAAAAGAGTTATGCCGACAAAAGGAGAAGGCCGTTAGAGTTTGAGACGGGTGATCATGTGTTTTTGAGATTGTCACCAACAATTGGCACAGGTAGGGCATTACGGGTGAAGAAACTCAGTCCTCGGTATATTGGACCCTTCCAAATTATCGAGCGAGTTGGGCCTCTTGCATACCGTATTGCTTTGCCTCCACCATTGTCGAATCTACATGATGTATTCCATGTGTCTCAGTTGCGGAAGTACATTCCCGATCCAAGTCAACCGTTAGATTTTGAAACGATTGACCTCCGACCGGACTTGTCTTTCCAACCTCATCCAAATTACATCATGGAACGTGGCGAGAGGACGCTACGAACGAAGTCAATTCCCATTGTCAAGGTGGTTTGGGATGGTTTTTCCGTCGAGGAAGCTACTTGGGAGTTGGAGGACGATATGCGGACCCAGTATCCATATTTGTTCTCTTGAGGTATGTTGTGTCTAATTTTGAGGACAAAATTCTTTCGAGTTGGGGAGAATGTAACATCCTCAAAATGATTAATCGAATTATTTGGATGTTAACCCAATTAAATCAATTTAGTACATAACTGGTAAATTTATTGAGTGCTAAAATTATTTATGGGATAACATTAGATCGTTAACCGGATAATACGGGTCAATGAAGTTTTGGAATCGAAATAAGGGATTAAAATCAATACGGTAATTGGACCACGCTACCACTTATTTATTAATTAAATATGTGTTGTGTGTGTGTGATTAAAGAAAAGAAAGAATAAAGAGAGGAAAGAAGGAAGGAATTCACGCAGAGAAGAAAAGAGGAGAAAAGAAGAGGAAAAGAAGAAGAGAAAGAAGAAGAGGAAAAGAAGAAGAGAAAGGAAGAAGAGGAGTTAAGCCCACCTCCCCAAAATTCATCATCTTCATCATCTCGCTCTCCTCATCATAACCCAAGAGCTAGGTAAGATTCCATCCGGTTTTCTCCCCCTTTTGTAAGCTACGAATTTTAGGGGTTTTGAGGGAGGAAATTGTTGAAAAATAGGATTCAATGATGAAATTGATGGTTGGGTTATGTCTAGGAACAAAGCTAGGAGCGGATCGAACGCGATTGGAAGCTCGAAACGAAGTTAGGAGCGGTTCGGTGTTGATTGGGTTCGATTCGGTGATTTTGACACATCGGTAATCTCGGCTCGGCAACGGCTCTCGCTTCAAGGGTGAGTTTTACTCACGTTTAGGCTTATTCCGTTTTGAAGTTAATTGTATGACTTAGTTTCGAAAGATTTTGAGTCGAAAACGTTATTTTGAAATATATCGCGTTTTAATGAAATTCGTAATCGTTGAGTTTTTGATTGAATTGCTTGATTGTTTGATGTTGATTGGACTGGTATATTGTCTGGTACTGTCTGTTTTTGAGTTAGGAATCGATCGGGGGAAGTTTCGGATCAATCGGAAAGCAAAATTTCATGAAACAGGGCATTTTTGGCAATGCTGTCAAATGCGCACGACCCGTGCGCCCAGGGCGCACGACCCGTGCGCCTGGTTCGGGTTCAGTGTTCAAAAATTTTCTAACAGGGCGCACGACCCGTGCGTCTAGAGGCACGACCCGTGCGCCAAGTTCTGCCCAAAATTTTCAAAGTGCCCAAAATGATTCCGTTTCGATTCCGATCTTCTCCTAACCCTCTCCTAACCCTTTTATAATGATATTAGGCTTATAATGCCATGATTTTGAGTGTGTTTCAAAAGAGTTTTATGATGTACTTTTGAAGTTAAAATTCTTTGAAAAACCGAAAAATTAGTACACGTGTGCGGACAGGTTTTAATGATAACAAAGCGGACTATGAGTCCTACGTGGTAAAGTATGATACAAATGAACTATGAGTTCATATGATTGTAGATATATATATTATATCGAGTTTGGGTGACGACCCATGTTGACATACTAGGCGGGGTAGTCATGAACCCTTACCCTAGGCTCCGTGCCGCTAGGAAACACTATTGGCTATGGGGTTCGCCGCAGCTTAGCGTTCGCGCAGTCGGTGTTATGTTAAATTGTTGTTGTGCGATACACCGCAGCTTAGCGTTCGCGCAGTCGGTGTCGTACAGTGCGGTTCATCGCAGCTTAGCGTTCGCGCAGTCGGTGCCGTACCGGGTTATAACATGTTAGCCGTAGCTTAGCGTTCGCGCAGTCGGCCTTATATTTAAAGTTAAAGAATGTGGTACACCGCAGCTTAGCGTTCGCGCAGTCGGTGTAACGTTCAAACAATCATAAAATTGAACCGAGAGTGTTAGTAGGGGTCTCGGTAGAACTCACTGAGATTGTATCTCACTGTTTAAATGTTGTTGTTTTACAGATAAACAGGGACAGAAGAAACCTCAGAGGCACGAGTAGGTGGCCCGGGAGGAGAAAGATGACTTAGCTTTATGTTCAAGTTTATTTTCCTTCTGTTGCCTATGTATTACAATACTATGGCATTAGTGTTTTGTTTATCCTTTTCTGCTTTCTTGTATGACTCTGATTACCACAGTTGCTGACAGTTATGGTCTGAGTACCGTATGATCTTATTTGTGTATAAGATGATTATGTTGTATTTCAGCAAAAATTTTATAATGGTATTCAGTGTCTAAGCAGGAAATTATTATCTCTGATGTTTATACTTTGGTGCACTTGGGTATTTTTACATGTTAAATATACCGGGGTGTTACAACCGATGACTATGATGGGGCAACATGGGGCATTCGCGACATAATTGCTCTCTCTACTTTCGCCATTCCCCACAATTTCGACATTCTCTTACCTCTCTTGGGCTTCTGGTCTTCAGATTTCAATTTTTCCAAGCCTTTATATTCCCATGGGGTATGATCACCCCCCACCGTTCTGGATGTGTTTGCCATTACTGGCCTGCCTGCATTTGGTTGATGTGTCCACCCCGCTAGGCTCCCAAAGAAGGTGAATTTTGGCCATGTTCATGCTGGAGGTGTCTACTCCAAGTTTCTAATTGCGAACTCAAGTTCTGAGGCAAATATCACTGAGGAGGAGCAAATCACTTTCCTTATGTACTTCTTCTGTAGGTTCTTTTATGGCACTGCCTCTGCAGGTATTGTTCAAGAATTGCAACCCTTCGTTGCCATGATGACCAGTGGTAAAGTTTATGCGTGGGCTCCCTATTTCCTCAGCGAGCTTTATTGGGGCATCCAATTTATGCTCAACCAGATTAGAGAATACGGCAGAGTCTCCAAGATTTATGGTCCCATGTGGTTTGTTCAGTTATGGGCTACCCTCTACTTCCCCAACATTTTCTCAGTTGGACTGACTATCCCCAAGTCGCCAACCAATAGGTGTTTGGATCTGATCAGTGCATTTTAATGCACTCTTTATAGCTTTTCACTTGGTGTTTTTGATTGTGTCCTGTGTTAAATATTTGAGTCTTAGCACGTTTCTAGACTTTGGGTCCTATTTGAGCAATATAGCAAATTCTTGATTAATTCTTCATTTTATTGCATATTGACCCCTGTCTACTCTGTAGGCCATAAATTTGGGTGTGCTTATCTGATTGAGGCGTGCAAGCTTGCGTTGGAAAGCTAAGTAACAGAGCTACAATTCTTCTGTTGAGCTTGAAACCCATTTCTGAAGTCTGAGAGGTTAAAACTGCGTAATACCGAAGCAGTACCATGTAAAACGGGTTTTGGGCTGAATATTAGTTTGTTAACGGGCTTTTATCATAGAACCCATTTAGGGATTTAGGTTTTCGTTTTTAGTCTTTTAAATACACTTTTCATGGCCGTCTTGGCTCTCTTACGCATTCCTATATTCAGTTTTACGTTAACCTCCATGGAACCTTAAGGCCCTAGATCAATCTATTGGTGAAGGGTGTTGTTGTAAGGATTTTGAGGTTCAGTGCTTAATGTTTATTTTGTTTTTATGGTTTTAATTTTTTCTCTATCAATTTCATCTCCGTAATTCTTGCTGCAAATTCGGTTTGTGTTTTGCTTAATTACTCAAACTCTGTGATTTGCTTATGTGATTCGTTTTATGATTCAGTTTTGCTTAATCACTTAATCATGATTCTGTTTTGCAACTTTCATTATACAAACTATTTTATCGCTTGTTTAATTTAGTTTGGATAGGAATTGATAGATTCTATGACGCTTGTTTATAGGATTGATAGAATTCAGTTATGATGTTAATTGTGATACTGACACTTGTTCGCTATCACGATTGATTGAACACACTGTTTTGACGCTTGCTTTAAAACGCTGTGAATTCCTATAAACTGACTGGCCCTTGTTCACTTAGTTTATGATCATTCAAGAATTATCAAACCTTGCATGAATCTTTATTTTAGAACCGATGAGAAATCCAAGAAGCGCACCTGAAACCAATGGATTGATTATTTATCTTTAATTGATTCTCTTCGTTACATATCAAACTCTTTTCCTAAAAAACCCCCCTTTTATTGTTACTTTCGTTCTTCATTCTGGTAGTCTTTAATTCAGAGGTCCTTGTGAGACGACCAATGTTAACTTCCTTGTACTATATTTTATATCTTTATAATTATTTTGACCCGCGTACGACCGGTAATCAAATTGGCGTCGTTGCCGGGGATCTCTAATTAGGGATTGCCAACTTTAAGACCCCACTAACAGGACTAAGATTTTCGGTTGTGTTTTTAGGTTTTGTTACGGGTTAAAAGTTCGGTCGTTATTCAGTGCTATGGTGAGAAAAAAAACGGTTTTCAGGCAACCTTCTCGGAATGCTCCGAAAATTTGTGTGAAAATCCAGAAAAAAATCAAAGAATAGGACTTTCTATAAGGAAGTTGCGACCGAAATATTCTAAATTCCTTCGTTTCTTATTTTAAATTAATTTTTTGAATTTCGTATAATCTCCAAAAAATCCAAAAAAAATTGCATATCTTTCTTTTGATTTATCTAGATTTTGCGTGGTGTTTTTATAATTTTTAGATTAGGATACATTCTTTTTTATTTTCTGCCTTAATTTTCTCATTAGGACATAGTTGGTATTTCTAGAATTCTTGCATTTTCTTATTTCTTGCTCCATATGGTGCATGATCTGGTCTAAATACTGTTAACTTGCACCCCTTTGACCATGAATCGAGAAAACATTGCATTGTAGACTTAGGGGTCATATAGAGGATAGTGGTAGTGATAGTGATAACATCTTTAGGCCATAATCTTTTTGACTTTGATTCAGATACTGATTCTGTTAACATGGCTGGGAAACATCGATCCAAGTGGATTGCCCCATTTGTTATTACTAATATTTTTCCTCATAGTGCAGTGGAAATTAAAAGTGAGGCGACAAATAAAGTTTTCAAAAGTCAATGGACAACACCTCAAAGTTTTTCATGAGAGTTTTGCACTTGAAGATGCACCCATAGAAGAACTCTCATTGGAACATTCCACCTGCACTACAGATTGACCAGGGATTCCCTCCTTCTTACTCTTATTTTATGCTTGTTGCTTTCATTGTGGACAATGGATTTAAGTGTGGGTGTGTCTTTTAGTAGTTTAGTAGTTTGTCCTTTTAATTTTTGGCTTGTTTTTTAGTTTTTCTTCAAAAAAAAAAAGCAAAAAATTGTTATTTTAGCATGTCTTTTCCATGAGTTCTTGATTTGTACAAGTTGTGAGTGATTTTGACTATTCTAGGACCATAGGTGTTTTGACATGATTTGATTGATTTCTTATTGCTCTTGGTATAATAAGTTGCATATGAGCACTAAATACTGCATCATCTGTGATAGTCATTGTCCCCGGTGAGAATTAAGCCTTTTAATAGATGAACTACATTTTGCCATTCTCTCCTCTTTTGTGTGTGACTCACTCATGTTTGTTAGTTACTCTAGAACTTGACTTGATTCTTTTTGAAACACTTGTTCACATGCATATTTGAAATGATCTAGGCAATTCTTTTTTTTAGCTACTAGCCAAATAAGCCTACCCTGAATTTATCCCTTTGTGTAAGCCTCTTTGAGTCTTTTTATCCTATTCTTTGTCTTATAGCTCATTACAAGCCCAAAAGTGAAAAACAATGTTATTTCCCAATCTTAGAGGGTGAAGGAGCTTTGAATTGAAAATTGTTAAATCCATAAGTGTGGGGGTGTCCAAATTGTGCAATTGTGGTTCTCACTTGGGTTAGTTCTTGGGTTCTCAATGGAAAGTTTGGAAAGTACATTTGTATAGAAAAATATTCCCCAAAAAGAAAAAAAAGAAGAAAAAAAGAATGAAAAAAAAAGAAAAAGAAAAAAAAGTGTGCATTTCTTTTAATTTTTGTTTCAAGATGAATGAAAGTGTGTAGAGAGAGTTATGTTGAGAAGTATATCAAAATAGAGAAACTCATCATACCTTGTTGAAGTTGGATCCTCTCATGCTCACTTTACAATTGATTTACATTGCTTCTTTATCCTCTTTGATTCTTTTTAGTCTTTCCCCCTTAGGATATATCCCACCTTGACCTTGGCCCCATTACAACCCTTATAGAGACCTTTTGATCTTATGTGCATGTGTCATGTGTTCTTAAGTGTGTGCGAACACCCAATTTTAACCGGTACCTACTGTTTATTTTTCTTTTAACAACAAATAATAAAATAAATCCCGTTCGAGCATATTTAATATTTACGCGTGTTCATCTCGTCGGTACTTCAGCGTTATCTCGTTTTTAGTCCGGTGCACTTCCCTCCTTTTACTTTATTACTATTATTTAGTAGGTATGAACACCCAATTTTAGTCGTTATTTTTCCTTGTTTTCGATAAAATTCCAAAAAAATTGTGTGTGATACATTAGTAAAGTTTCGTCATTTATGCGTGTCATTTTAGTGCCTTAGCAGTTTTATTCCTTTTTTGTTATTAAGATTAATAAAACAAAACAATCAAAAGTTCTTAATTAAAATAAAAAAAAGAGGGGGAAAGAAGGGAACGTGATGTTGTGCTATCTGTCAAGCTTACAAGGAGGTTTATCATTACAAGCAACTAAAGTTGCAAGCTGAGGGTACATATTCATAAGGAATATAATACAATATAAATAGAGTTGTTATAAATTAGTACAATGACTGACGAAAAAGGGGGCTAGGTGTGGTCTTCTTTCTCTCCACAGATGCAGAATTTTTTTTTAGCATTTGCATATGATAGAGGACAAGAAACCAAGCTGTCCTAGCAAGAAGCCCTACACAATCACCACCCAGCTATGCTGTAGAGACAAACAATACATCACAAAATGCGGGAATATAGACAAGAGAAAGAATCCAAATCGTTGCAGCAATAGGCCTAGGCTTCAAAGCTCCAAATGGAGGGTCTCATTTTCTATGTACATTTGCCCTGAACAAGTAACCACAAATAAAATTAGGTAATCAGATGGTAATCAAACAAGTCTATTTTTGGAATGCAACAGAGGCTTGGGTGAAGAAATTTTCTGCAGGGAAAGGTTTAAGCATCAAAACATGATTTTTTTGAGAAAATACATAATCAGAGTTTTAAAAAAAAATTGACCTTTCAGTACATCTATCTATGCAAGTTTGGCAATAAATACAGTTTCAAAATAGTGAAAAGGAAAAAAAAGGGTTGAGCTTTAATTTACAAAAAAAAGGGATTGAAACTCAACATCTGAGTTTTAATCCATTGGGTTTGAAAATACTAAAATTTTGAGTGCAACAAGAAAGGGGTACAGAGAAATCTTGGGAGAGTATCAGGTTGGTTCCTTTTTCTCCTTTCTCTTCCTATTCGTCTTGTTTCTGGTTTTGTTTAGATGAGACCTTGAATTAAAAGAAAAAAAAAAGTAGGCTTTTTTATGTAGGAGAAATGAAGAGTGAGGTATATCAACATGTTTTAGAACAGAAAATAAGAGAAGGAGAGAAAATAGGGTAACAAACCTCACCTCTGGTAGCCGTTCGCGGTGGTCGTCACCGTACACCCCCACCACGTCGCCGTACATCACCACGCCGCCACCACACCACCACCACACAAAAAATTCCATCGTCGCCATACCCCTCGCCTCCATTTTCCCATTCATCCTCCCTCTCCCTGGACCTAAACTTTTCTTTCTCTCCTCACTTCTCTTTACGTTTTTTCTTCTTCTCTCTTTCTCTCTCCAATCTTTTTTTCCTCTTTTGATATCTGTTGCGGCTGAAATGATTTTAGGGTTCCTCACCCTCTTCACGTTTCCTTATATGCTCCCTTATTTCCGTTTATTTATCATGCATTTTAGTTTATTTATTTATTTATTTATTTTTATCTTATCACTTATCAATCAGATTTGTCTCTTAAGCATGTAAGAGAAAAAAAATTATTAATAAAGTTGAACAAGAAAGCAATGAAGGCATATATGCGTCGTCGTCAATCGACAAAGCAACCCCACTTTTTCTTCACACCCCTTTTTACTTATTATTATTATTATTATTATTATTATTATTATTATTATTATTATTATTATTTCTTTTTTTAACAAAATTTATTATTATTATTTCTAAAAATGAAAATAAATGTTAGTTCACTTCAAAGTATTTTTCTCTTTTCTTTTCTCGATAAAAACAATTAATAAAATGGGTTTGATTGAGATGTACGTCTTGTCAATCCCGGTTTAAGAGACTTTAGTTGTACGCCTTTGATCTTAAACTCCTTTCAAAATTAAAATCAATCAACACACAAGTTTTTTTTCAAGAAGAACTACTTAGCCTTTGATTATCCGCTCCGGAGATACGTAGGAGTGGGGATTCCCCGTCAAGCTAAATTAATTTTTTTCCCTAATAAATAATCAATTTTTTCTTTAACACCTATCTTCCAAAAAAACTAAAAAATGAGTTTGATTGAGATGTACATCTTGTCAACCTTGCGATCCTGGTTTAAGACACCTGAGTTGTACAGCTTGGTGATCTTAAACCCCTCCAAAAAAATCAACCAACGAACAAACTTTTTCAGGAAGAACTACGTGACTTTTGAGTTCCTCACTGCACCAGAGGATATGTAGGAGCGGGGCTTCCCCATCAAGTCAAAATTAAATTTTCTTAAATTGGTCCCTATTTTATTTATTTCTAAATAATTCTTTTTTACTTAATTTTGGGGTAAACAAATAACTTGTAATTTATTAGTATTTGCACAATCAGATTTAGGGTAATTGTCTTATGACAGATGTACTAGGGGTGTAGTGGGTTAAGTTTCCGCCCTTCCCTATGCATAATCGACTCCCGAACTCAATCTGGTATACGCAGACCAATAACTTCTAGATAGATTTTTCTCAATTTTTCCTATTAAATAAATTGGGTGGCGACTCCTAAAACTATCAATTTTTGGGTCACGACAGTGTGGATGTTAAAAGCTTGTGAAGCATATGGTAGTGCTAACTTTCATTGATGTGCATATTATATATATGAGAGTAAACCCAAGCCTAGACACTTGAGTGATTGAGAGCATTACTTATACATATCCTATGAGGACTCATCACTTATGATTCACTCTCTGGTGCTCTATTCTCTTGTTTGCCTTGATTGAAATTAAGTGCTATCTTTGATTGTCATTCTCCTTGAAGCCTAGGAAAAGCATCTCTCTTATGACTTTGCATTCTTTGGGTTCATTGGAAATTCATGTATTGTTTTTGTGTCTTGTTTTGTGTGTTTTGTCCGGAGTGCAAAAGCTTAAGTGTGTGGGAATTTGATCAGTACATTTTAATGCACTCTTTATAGCTTTTCACTTGGTGTTTTTGATTGTGTTGTGTTAAATATTTGATTCTTAGCACGTTTCTAGACTTTGGGTCCTATTTGAGCAATATAGCAAATTCTTGATTAATTCTTCATTTTATTGCATATTGACCCCTGTCTACTCTGTAGGCCATAAAGTTGGTTGTGCTTATCTAATTGAGGCGTGCAAGGATGTGTTGGAAAGCTAAGGAACAGAGCTACAATTCTTCTGTTGAGCTTGAAACCCATTTCTGAAGTATGAGAGGTTAAAACTGTGTAATACCGAAGCAGTACTGTGTAACCCAGTTTCTGCAACTATTTTGTATGGACCTTCCCAGTTTGGGGTTAATTTCCCTTGGAATGCATTCTTTAACCCTATGTCTGCCATTCGTAAGACTAGGTCGCCCACCTCTAAGGTTCTAGGGACCACCTTAGCATTAAATCTTGCAGCCATCCTCTGTTTGATCACCATATCCTTTAATGCTGCTTGGTTTCTGACTTCCTCAACAAAGTCCAGCTCCTCTCGGAGTCTTTGGTCATTAGTCTTCGGGGGGTTTGGGTGCTTGGTCCTCCAGTTTAGTTCTCCGATTTCGACGGGTATGACTGCTTCTGTTCCGTATGCCATTCGGAAGGGTGACTCACCTGTTGACGAGTGTGGGGTGGTTCTGTAGGCCCATTAGACATAGGGTAGTTCTTCCGGCCAGCAGCCTTTTGCTTCGTCAAGTCTCCTCTTTAACCCTCTTAAAATTACTCTGTTGGCTGCCTCAGCTTGTCCGTTGGTCTGCGGGTGTTCCACCGACGTGAAGCGGTGTTTGATGCCCAGGTCGGCCATCAGTTGTCTAAATCATTTGTCTGCAAATTGTGTGTCGTTGTCGATGATGACCACTTCCGGAATGCCGAATCTAGCCATGATATTTTTCTTAAAGAATTTCATACAATTTTTTGTCGTGATAGTGGCCAAGGGCTCAGCTTCTATCCATTTGGTAAAGTAATCGACAGCGACGATTAAGTACTTTACCTGCCCCGGACCAGGCGGAAAGGGACCTAAAAGGTCGATTCCCCACCAAGCAAAAGGCTAGGGAGAGCTTAGGTATGTTAGTTCAGATGAGGGGGCGACATGCACATCGGCGTACCTCTGGCATTTATCAGATTTCTTTACATAATTCTGCGAATCTTCATTCATGGTAGGCCAGTAATAACCTGCCCTGAGTGCTTTTGCTGCCAGGACTCGTCCTCCCAGGTGTTGCCCACAGATTCCCTCGTGGATTTCTGTGAGCACATAATCTGCTTCTGGTCCTTCTACACATTTTTATAGAGGCATAGAGAAGCCTCTACGGAAAAGACTCCCTTCGATGACCGAGTACGATGATGCGCGCCTCCTCACGGAAGCCGCTTCTTTTGCGTCAGTGTGCTCTTGCCCCTTGAGAATGTACTGACGGATTGGGGTTATCCAGTTTTGGCTTGCTTCGACGGTGAGGATGGAGATAGGTGATCCATTGCTTAAGAGGACGCTTGGATTAGATAGAGTTTCTTGAATGACGCTCCGAAGGTTCCCTGGTGCTCTGGTGCTGGCCAGCTTGGAGAGTATATCAGCCCTGGTATTGTCTCCCCTGGGTACATGCTTTACCTCCGCCTTTTTGAACCATCCAAGGAGTTCACGTACCTTGGCAAGATATTTCTGAAGTACCGCGTCGTAAGCTCCAAACGATGCGTTGATCTGTGAGACGACCAACAGCGAGTCTGTGCGGAGCTCAAATTGTGTGGCGCCGAAGTCTTTGGCCAACTGTAGGCCGGCTATGCAAGCCTCATACTCTGCTTGATTGTTGGATGTGGAGAACGAAAAAGTTAGGGATACCTCAATCATTAATCCTTCTGAGTTTTCAAGTATCAAACCGGCTCCGCTTCCTTTGCTATTTGAGGACCCATCCACGTGGAGGGTCCATGTCGTTTCCGCTCTGTCTTCATGCGGTGTCATTGTCATTTCAGCTACGAAGTATGCCAAAATCTGAGCATTCATGGCTGGTCTTGTCTCGTACTTGATCCCAAACTCTGAGAGCTCGACCGCCCATTTGATCATTCTCCTCGCCAGGTCGGGACGGTGGAGGATTTGTCTGATTGGCTGATTAGTTCGAACCACCACTTGATGTGCCACAAAATATGGTCTGAGGCGCCTGGCTGCGATTACGACCGCCAAAGCGACCATTTCAACCTTTTGGTACCTTAACTCGGGTCCCTACAGTGCCTTACTTACAAAGTACACCGACTTTTGGCCAGTGTTGGTTTCTCTGATGAGTACTGCACTTAACGCTTCGTCGGCCACAGCGAGGTATAAATACCATGTTTCTCCTTCCCCGGGACGTGTTAACATGGGTGGTTCAGAGAGGGTCTTTTTTAACAGAGTCAGTGCCTGCTCTTGCTCGGCGGTCCAATCAAATTTCGTTTCTTTCTTTAGAAGTTTGAAATGTACCGGGACAGCGCTGCTACCATCCCAGTGAGATTTTGAATTTCTTTCTTTGTCGTTGGTGAAGCCGTCTCGGCCACGGCCCTGCATTTGTCAGGGTTGGCCTCGATACCTCTCTCAGTTAGATAGAAGCCGAGGAATTTTCCCGCTCGAACTCCAAAAGTACACTTCTCTGGGTTTAACCTCATACTGTTCTTTCGGATTTCAGAAAATACTTCTGTCAAATCTTTGAGATGGTCTGGGTCGTTTTTACTTTTGACTATCATGTCATCCAGATATACCTCTACTACCCGACCGACTTGATTTTTAACGACCTTGTTCATCATTCTTTGGTAAGTTGCCCCGGCGTTTTTGAGCCCAAAGGGCATTACGCGATAGCAATAATTCCCTTGTTCTGTCATGAATGCCGTTTTCTCTTGGTCGGGCGGGAACATTGGGATTTGGTTATATCTCGAGTATGCGTCCATGAAAGATAATAAACGAAAATCTGAGGCGCTATCGACTAATTTATTTACGCTAGGGACGGGGAAGGCGTCTTTGGGACATGCCTTGTTGAGATCAGTATAATCAACACACATCCTCCATTTTCCATTAGTTTTCTTAACCAGGACTACATTTGACAACCACGTGGTATACTTAATTTCTTTTACAAAATTTGCCTCTATGAGGTCTTTTACAGCCCTAGCAGCAGCTTCAGCTTTCTCTCCCTTCTGGACTCTCCTCTTCTGGGCAACCCACTTAGTGTTGGGATTAACAGCAAGATGGTGGCAGGCTACCTCGGGTGGAATCCCTGGCATGTCAGCTGCAGACCAGGGAAACAGGTCCGCATTCTCCTTCAGGCAGATGGTAAGTTTTTCCTTGCCCTCCTCAGGGAGGTCGGAGCCTATCTTGATGGTCCTGGTAGGGTCTTCTCCTAATTGGATGGAGATGAATGCGCCATTTGGCTCAGGCCTCTTCATTCGCTTCTTAAGCTCTTTAGTGAGGGTGGAATCTTCTTCCTCTTCTTCACTGTCTGGATCATATCTGGCATCTAAGTTTGCCAAATTTACTTCAGCTTCTTTCCCGGATCCCCTGCCTGAGCCTCTTACTTCAGTAGTTTCTTTTTCATCCTTAATGCTCATGTAGTAACACCTGCGCGCCGCGCCCAGGTCTGCCTGGAGGGTCACAACCTTATTCTCTAAATTGTAGAACTTCATCTTCATGTGAACTGTTGAGGTCACCGCCTCTAGCCTGCCCAGAGTGGGTCTCCCGATAATGCATTGGTAGACAGACTTACATGGGAGGACCAGGAAGGCCCTTTTGACAGTTCTGAATAAAGATGGCTCACTATCGGGGTCTCCATAAGTGACCATCAGCTCCAAGTGGCCCATCGGTTTTGTTTTTGATCCATTGAACCAGGTCAAGTCCCCCCCCCCCCCCGCCGTAGGGAGTCAGATCATCGGGGGAGATGTTTAAAACTTGCAGCAAGTCTTCAAAAATGATGTCCACTGAGCTTCCCTGGTCGACCAGGATTCTTCTTACTTCGATGTTGGCCATGATAGCAGTGATGAGCAATGGGACATGTTTATTTGGTCTTCCGTCAAGCAAATTCTTATCGTCGAAGGATAAGGGCGGCCTGGTTGGTTCCTTCCTGGGGGCTGAGGTTGATGCAACGCTCAGGATTTCCTTCCATTTCCTTTTCATTGACTTGTTTGATCCCCAATCGTCGAGGGGGTTGCTTCCGTGAATCACCATGGCCACTGGTCACCCTTGGGATTTTCGGGTGTCTTCCTTCTCGGTAGATTCGCTGCCGTCATCTTTTTCCGCTTTGGCCCCTTCACCAACTGGGGCCTTCCCCTTCCTAGGGGACCTGGACCTTCTTGTGGGGGATCTGGGTCTTTTGCGCGAGATGTTTGGTTCCCCCTCCTTTTTTACGTACTGCAATAGTTTCCCTCTCTGAATCATTTCCTCAATGTCATCTTTAAGAGCTCGGCAGCCATTGGTATCGTGGCCTCCGCTTCGATGATAGCGGCACCATTTCTTTGAGGGGTTCTGGCCTTCCCTTAGTAATAATGGCTCAGGTTTCTTGATGCTCTTGAACTCAGCATTAGCACATTCAGCTAGGATCTTGGCCCGAGATGAGTTGAGGGGGTATGCTCTGCGAACCTGCGGGGGTGCACCTCACGATGCCCGCCTCCTACTTCCTTTCGTTGCCGGGTTTCCCGGTTGTCCCCCTATCGTTACCAGCCTTAGTTGCCTCACGGTAAGCCATATCGTCCTCTTCATAATCCATGTATTTTTGTGACATTTGAAGGAATTCGCCCAAGTTCCCGGGTTTGTTGATCCCTACGTCAATCTGGAAAAGACTTCCCTTTCTTAGACCGTCTTTCATCCAAAATAACCTTTGCTTATCTTCCAAAGTTTACACACATGAAGCCTCCTTATTGAAACGCTCAATGTATTCTCTTAGCGTCTCATTATCACGCTGCCTGACGGCCCTCAGCACTTCTTCAGATTTGGGTTTCAACCGGGAGGCACTGAAACGGGCTGTAAACATTCTCGCCAGCTGACTCCATGAGCAGATGGAATTTGGCCTCAGCTCTTGAAACCACTCTAATGCGGAATTTTCGAGAGTGAGGGGGAAGATTTTTTGCAGTGAACAGGCTCCCTGGTGCCTCTATAGCGCATCATCAGGGAGAAGTGTGCCAGATGGCGGTCTGGATCTCCGATTCCATCATACATCTTGAGAGCTGGCAGCTTCTCCAAGGCCCTTGGGATTCGGCATTCGTCCACCCTTCGAGTGAAGGGCCTTCATCAGAAAACCTTCTTGAGTTCCGAGCGGAGGTGTCTCCATAGTCCAAATCTTGATACCGGCGCTGGTCGGGGGATCCGAAAGTTGGCTTACATTCGAGGGTTGGGCAGGCTGGGTGGTATCCTCGTCAGGCTTGCTAGCAACGTTGCCCTCAGGAGTACCCTCTGGTCGGGGTGCGGGTATGGCAACGCTTTGAATCCGGGGTCTGCCTCTGGGAGCCATGGAGTAGCAAGAGAAAAGTTCAAGGAGTAGTGATGATGTGAAAGATAGATATCTCCCACTATGGTCGACAATGTTCTGTACCTTGGAGTATTAGGTTGACTGCAGTTGGTAGGTCTCTTGCTGCCCTACAGGAGGTTAGTGTGAGCCCAGGGGGTACCTGCGAAGCCACTCCGACGCTCAAGCCAGTATTGAGAATAGATGAGTGATTTAGCTAGGATTGAGAATGGGTACCTTATGGAGGCTATGGAGACGGTATTTATAGGAAATCGTGCTCGTTTGTGGATCGTCGGATCAGTAGAATCGATCTTAGCCATTCAAGTGTGATGGCCTTAATTGGGCTTTCATGTTGTGGATATGGGTCAAAATGATTGGGCCAATCCATGTCCAATTGCTAAACGCACCTCCTGGTATTGCTGAATGGACCTCCAGGTCTAGTCCCGAACAGGAAGTATAGTCAAGAAGTAGATTTTCCTTAATATTCCAATAATAACAAAGTTTGAGAGTGTTTTTGAATTTCCTATGATAATAAAATGTTTAGAATTGCCTATGCTAATAATAATAAAGCCCTATGATATTTAAGTGTGTTTTCAACTTCCATAGATTATATTCAAATAATTCAATCATAAAGTTGTTATTCTTTCTCATGCTTCTCTCTTATCATATTTTTTCTTTGGATAGAATGAGTATTGACACTATCATCAATAATGGAGATATGTGTCTCGTTGATAGCGGAACTACCCATACAATTTTAAAGGATGCAAAATATTTCTCTTATTTAGTGAAGCGAGAAACCGATGTTAGTACTATTTCTGCCTCTTCAAAGATAATTGAAGGCTCCGGAAGAGCTAATATACTGTTATCCCGGGAACAAATTTACACATTGAGAATGCATTATATTCCCCCAAGTCTAGTAGAAATTCATTAAGTTTCAAAGATATCCGCCTAAATGGATATCATATTGAAACAAGAGATGAAGGAGATATTGAATATCTCTATATAACAAGACATGAAGTCAATGAGTGTCACAAGGAAGGGGGGTTGGAATTGTGACCCTTTTAAAAATTAACCTGAAAAAATATAAACAACTTCACAAGTATTGTTAGACATTGTGTGTGTGTAAATGCAATGTTGAGAAGGTTGAGTGAAAACAGACTTCTCAACTATGATAGTGAGTATAGAATGGTGAGAAGAATCTGTCTTCTCAACTATGTTTCTGAGTTGAGAAGGGTCAGTTGAAATTGTCTTCTCAACTTTGATAGTGAGTAGAGAAGAGTGAGATGAAACTGTCTTCTCAACTATGTTTCTGAGTTGAGAAGGGTCAGTTAGTTCTTTCTTCTCAAAACAACTATCAGTAAAGAGAACAAGATTATTTTTAAAATAGCTTTTCCAAGGTAAGAGATAGTGTTTGAAAATCTTATCTTAAGTGTGAAGTGCTTAAGAATAGTGCTTTAAGTTTACCACTTTGAAAACATTTGAGAAGAGTTGTAAAAACAGTGTTTTTAGAAAAACTGTGTGTAGTAGAGAAGGGTCAGCAAAAGTTGTTATCTCAGTTTTCCAAAAACCTTCTCCAGATGGAGAGTTTTACGCACAGTGTAAAACAACTTAGAAAAGCAGTAAATAACACAATGATGTATAGTGGTTCACCCAAAACCCTGGGCTACATCAACTTCTCACACCCCGTGAGTATTTCCACTAATTTCCAAATAGTTTCAACTTTACAACCAACCTAGGCTTAAAGCTCTCATGGTAGTTTTCTTAACACAGCTCTACCTACTGTTTCTTGCACCAAATACGATTCTTCTGATCTACTAGGTAGCTTCTAACACAGAAGCAACTCACTTCTCAAGCCCTACAGCAACACATGCTACATGAGAAGGTTTCCAACAGGTTTCTCTTTAGCCATAGCAACACCATGCTATTTGAGAAGGCTTTCAACAGGTTTTACACTATACGGTTTGGGGTTTTTTTGTGGGATTACAAAAGCTTGGTTTAAACAAGTTAGATTCAACTGAATCCTAAAACAACAAGCTGAAATACATACTCAAAATAGAATCCCTAGATTAAAGCATGACTTGAGTATGGGTGAGAGAAGACTTTCTGCTTGAGAAGATTGGGAAGAATTAGATTTCTCTCTCACAAAGAACTTTAGCAATGATCCATGGTGGTATTTACAGCCATTGAGTCGAAATAAATGTGTATTAACCATTGGTTATTCAATTAGAGTCGTTGGAGGGGTTTCCCAAGTGAATATAGCCATTTATAGCCGTTGAGAAAGGTGGACAGCTGTTTCTGCACTTTCTGCAGAAGACAGCACACTACAGCTGTCATGACTCTTCTCTTCTTTGAATCTTCTCAACTTTGATTCTTCTCAACTATGACAGTTTCTGGAGATGATGCTTCTCAAGTTGATGCTTCTGATGAAGATATTCATTATGTGACTCTTCCCAACTTTACTGTTCTCAGCATGACCCTTCTGATCTTGACTCTTCTTGTCATGATGCTTCTCAACTTGACTCTTCTTATTTGATGCTTCTCATCTCTATTCTTCTGAGGACACTTCTTATGTCAATTCTGTCATGATACTTCCGAAGTTGACTCTTCTATTGTTGACTCTTCTCATGATGACTCTTCTCGTGATGATTCTTCTTATGATGACTTTTCCCATGATGAATCTTCTCATCACGACTCTTCTCATGTTGAGTCTTCTCATCATGACTCTTCTCATATTGACTCTTCTCATGATGAGTTTTCTCATGTTAACCTATTGCGTTAAAAACACACTTAGAGCAAGTGTACTCTTTCGCAGAAGTAGTATAAAAGATTATCGTATCCACAAGGACTAATTAACAAGTACCAAATTAGTCGAGATTATTTATTGTTTAGATGAACCAATAGTTTGATGATTATAGAAGAAAAATAAAAATAACTAAATAACTAGAATTAAAATACTAGATTTAATCGATGGAGAGAGGTCTAGGGTCACTGTTTCACTTGCAAGATTCGATTCCCCTATGTCTAATTCTACCCGAATTCCTTTATTTTATTTAATTACCAATCCATTTACTAAATCTAATAATCTGTTTGGTCATTCGCGATTAATATTCTTTTTCCTAAACTAACCCTTGTTTGGTCATGCAAGAATTTAAGTTGAGGAAAAGCATAAAGAACAGAAAGGTTGAATGATTGGAAGACTAAATTAAAGTTTGGTCATGCATTAATTATAGCCCCAATTATCCTATAGGTCCACCAACTAGTTGCAGTACGGTCGCTGATCAACTAATTGATTATGAACATGAAAAATGTAGCTAATCCTAATTATGTGATAAAAATAATAGAACAATATTAATTGAAATAAAAACCGGAATTCAGATATGAAATTAGAACATAAAAAGGTCTCTAAACATGCAAGATCCACCTAAGACCCTAGAAGAGGATTTAGCTATCCAAAGTCATAAAGTACAATAAAATAAAATTAGGAGTCATAAATTACAGAGATAAAAATAACCCGGAATAGAGAAATTTCTGATCCTGAAAATTTAGTCTCCTTTTTCTGCTCCAGAGCTCTCTCACGGTGTCAAAAACGGGTACCCAAAACTCCCTCTCTCCAAGTCGGCGCTACTGTTGCGTCCTTCTTCTTTTTCTTGTGCGGCACTTTTTCTATCCTCTTTTTGTGCGTGTGCGGCTTGCTTTCTTTCTTCCTGATCACGTCTTCAATTTTTAATCCTTGAATTTGAATCATGGGCTTGATAATAATAGTCTTGCTTTGGATCAATTTCTCACATGGGCTGTGTGCAATTGTTAGATTAACAGGCTCACCACTTTATTCTTCCATTGCCTTGTATTCCATTTGTTAAATTAATTGTCTCATCACTTTTTCACATCAGCCCATATAAATATATAATGGGCTTTTCACTCTTTTTCATATTTTTCTCTTTCCTGCAAAACAAGAGCAAATTAAGTCAGTAATTTATATTATTAATAATAACAGCTCTAAAAATGACTCAAAAGTGTCTCTAAAAATGCACTAAGTTGGAGCTTATCATAACCCTTCTTAGCTAATGACCTTTCTCTTATCTTCCAAGGGTGTTTTTCTTTGTATTTCTATCAACAATCTTATGGCTTCTTTGTATTGTCATTGCTTCAAGTCTTCTCAACACTTATGCTTCTTAAAAGCAAATTATCTTCTTGAGAGTAGCTAACATATCCTGTTCTTATATTTCACTCAAGAAGAAACATTAGTAGCATATGAAATCAGATAACTTAAGCCTCTCACATTTCAAGTTTGTTAACCATCAAAACTCAACTGGATTTTGCCTCAACAAGACATACTTTGGAAAAAATAAGTGTAGTGGAAAAGCTGCCCGTCTTTTTCTCTGGTTTGTACTACCCTTATATCAGTGCAATTGAAGTACACGTTGTAAACCAGAAATTTACAAATCACAAAAAAATTGTTGTTTGGCATGACCGGCTGGGCCATCCCGGATTCATAATGATGCGAAAAATAATTGAAAACTCATGTGGTCATCAATTGAAGAACCATGAGATTCTTCAATCCAATAAGTTCTCATGTATCTCTTGTCCACAAGGGAAGTTGATAATTAGACCATCACCAACAAAAAATAGAAGTAAATCTCTCAACTTTTTAGAACGAATACATGTTGATATTTGTGGGCCAATACACCCACCATGTGGACCATTTAGATATTTTATGGTTTTAATTGATGCGTCAACTAAATGGTCACATGTTTGTCTGTTGTCAACTCGCAACTGAGCATTTGCGAGATTACTAGCTCAACTAATTCGAATAAGAGCTCACTTCCCTGATTATCCTGTCAAGAAAATACGTCTTGGCAATGCTGCTGAGTTTTCATCTCAAGCATTTAATAAATATTGTGCCTCCTTTGGAATTGACATTGAACATTCTGTACCACATGTTCATACACAAAATGGACTTGCAGAATCATTTATTAAACGTATAAAGTTAATTGCAATACCACTTTTCATGAGATGCAAACTTCCCATTTCCCTTTACAGTTAGTTTTTGGTCAAGAACCTAAGATTTACCATCTTAGAATTTTTGGATGTGCAGTATGTTCCAATTTCTCCACCACAACGCACTAAGATGGGTCCTCCAAGAAGGTTGGGAATATATGTTGGATATGAATCTCCATCTATTATTAAATATCTTGAACCAACAACAGGAGATTTATTTACGGCTCGATTTGCTGATTGTCATTTTGATGAATCAAAGTTTCCAGCATTAGGGGGAGCGAATAAGTAGTTGGAAAGAGAGATCAGTTGGAATGTATTATCATTGTCTCATTTTGATCCTCTAACTAAACAATGTGAACTTTAATTTCAAGAGATAATTCATTTGCAAAGCTTAGCAAATCAATTACCAAATGCATTCACTGATCCAAAAGGTGTGACCAAATCATATATACCAAATGGTAATGCTCCAATAAAAATACATGTCCCTGTTGGGCAATCTAATATTGCAAATGGGTCTCAACCACGCCTGAAGCGTGGTAGACCAGTCGGTTCCAAAGATAAAAATCCTCGAACAAGAAAAGGTGCTAAAAATAAAGATAGTCCAGAGGAGGATATAGAAACTCTCAAAGAGTCTACAGACATAATTGACATTTCAGTCCCCAAAGGGACTAACCAGGTACCTGAAAGCCATGAAAATAAAGGGATCTCAATAAATTATGTCAATGGAATACAATAGAACCGACATGAAGTCAACGTTGATGATACTTTTTCATATCATATAGCGCTAAATGTGATAAATGATACTGAGGATCATGAACCAAAATCTATTAAAGATTGTAGACAAAGTGAGAATTGGCCAAAATGGAAAGATGAAATTGAAGCATAATTAAACTCGCTTTACAAGCGAAAAAAATTTGGACCTGTAGTTCGAACACCCAAAGGTGAAAAATCAGATGGATACAAATGGGTTTTTGTGCGAAAACAGAATGAGAATGGTGAAATTGCAAGATACAAAGCTCGACTTGTTGCTAAAGGGTTTTCGCAAAGACCTGGAATTGATTTTGATGAAACATATTCACTTGTAGTGGATGCAAGTACTTTTCGGTACTTAATTAGCCTTGTAGCACATGAAGGGCTTAATTTGCACATGATGGATGTTGTCACAGCCTATTTATATGGCTCACTTGATAGTGACATTTACATGAAGCTCCATGAAGGATTTAACTTTCCTGAGGTACATATAGCCCTAGATCACGAGAGGACTACTCCATCAAATTGAATAAGTCTCTCTGCAGGCTAAAACAATCTGGACGCATGTGGTATAATCGCCTCAGTGAATATTTGCTAAAGGAGGGATATACAAATGACCCTATTTTTCCATGTATTTTTATAAAAAGATCTCGAAAACAATTTGCTATAATTGCTGTCTATGTTGATGACATAAATATTATTAGAACTCCTGAAGAGCTTTCAAAAGCTATAGATTGCTTAAAGAAAGAATCTGAGATGAATGATTTGGGAAGACAAAATTTTGTCTAGGATTACAAATTGAGCATTTGAAAAATGGAATTTTTGTGCATCAAGAGGCTTATATAGCAAAAGTACTAAAACGTTTCTACATGGACAAATCTCATCCGTTGTCTACTCCAATGGTTGTTAAATCACTAGATGTGGAGAAAGATCCCTTTAGACCTCAAGAAGAGGGTGAAGAACCACTTGGTCCTGAAGTACCATATCTCAGTACAATTGGAGCACTGATGTACCTTGTTAGTTATACACGTCCTGATATATCATTTTCTGTGAATCTATTAGCAAGATATAGTTCTTCACTCATACGAAGACATTGGAACGAAGTCAAGCATATACTTTGTTACCTTAGAGGTACAATGAATATGGGGTTGTTTTATTCCAAATTACCCAAATTAGAGTTAACAGGTTATGCAGATGCAGGTTATTTGTAAGATCCTCATAATTGTAGATCACAAACAGGTTACTTATTTACTTGTGGTGGTACGGCAATTTTGTGGAGATCTGTGAAGCAGACCATAACGGCAACATCATCAAATCATGCAGAACTTTTAGCACTACATGAAGTAAGTCGGGAATGCATTTGGTTAAGGTCTCTGATTCAACACATACAAGAGACTTGTGGTTTGTCTTCCGGAAGAATAAATGCAACAACCATCTATGAAGATAATATTGCATGCATTGCTCAGTTGAAAGAGGGTTACATTAAAGGAGATCAAACAAAGCATATTTCTCAAAAATTCTTCTTCACTCATGATCATCAGAAGAATGGTGATATAAGCATTCAACAAATTCGTTCATGTTATAATCTTGTAGACCTTTTCACAAAGTCATTCCCAAGCAGAACTTTTGAACAACCGGTACATAAGATTGGTCTTTGGTGTCTCAAAAATGATTGTCTGGCTGAGGGGGAGAAATAAATATATTTTGTAATTCCCGCAAAAGGATATTGTACTCTTTTTTTTCACTAGATTTTTTCTAGTAAGGTTTTAATGAGGCATATCATCGGTGGACATCCAAGGGGAAGTGTTATGAATATATGGATGTCCACTTATCTTCCACTTCTAGTTGTGATTACTCTCTTTGTTAGTGGCTCTTCATAGGTTGATCTTTCACTTCCCTTCTACCCTATAAATAGGGCTATTTCCTATGTGTATTGGTACACTTGAAGTGAATAGAAACTCTCTCATCTTCTTCCATTCTTCTTCTTGTTCTTTTATCACTTATTTTACAACAGATATTAGTTTATTTGAAAAGCACAATCCTTTCTATTAAAAGAAAACCAGGGCATTGACCTTAAATTAAAACTAGTCTTATGACCCGTCACTACAAAAAAAACGTTATTTGCGACGGCCATTAGCGACGGAATGTGTTTCCCTCGCTAAAATTGACATTAGCGACGGACTTTGCGAGGGAATAAGGGTCTTCGGATTTTTGAACATTAGCGACGGAAGTTAGTGCATTAGCGACGGAACTGCCCGTCGCTAATTGTTTGGAGAGAAACTGAAATCTGAACCGCACGGAAACCGAAGCGATTAGCGACGGAATTAGTAGTCCCTCCGCGCTAATGTTTTTTGACCGTTCCACCTTGGTTAGCGTGAAGGGATTAGCGACGGAATAGTCCCTCGCAAATTCCGTCGCTAAACCCAATTAAAATTAGAATCAGATTCCTTTTCCTCTTCTGTTTCCTCTTTCCTCTTCTGTTTCCTCTCACTCCCTCACTCTTCTCTCACGACCCCCCAACCCCACCGCACCGCCGCTCACCACACCACGACCATCGCACCACTGAACGACCACCACCAAACCGCCGCTCACCCGTCGCTCCTCTCTCTCCTACGCGACGTCGCTCTCTCTCCTCTCTCTCTCTCCTACGCGAACACTTCTCTCACCGGAGCTCTCCGTTTTCGCCACCACCGGAGCTCGCCCTCCCCACCACCACCGGAGGTCGCCCTCCTCACCACCGGAGCTCTACTTTGGAGGTTTTTTTTTACTGATTTTAATTTTTTTTTTTTACCAACTGATTTTATTTGATATTGTTTTGTTAGGATTTGTAAAATTAATTTTGTGATATTATTGTTGTTTGGTAATTTTAGTGAATTTAGTTTTGTGATATTGTAAAATTAATTTTTGATATTCTTTTAGTGAAATTGTGTTTAGGATTAGAAATTGAAATTGGGTAGAAATTGAAATTGTGTTTTAGGTTTTAGGATTAAGTTTAGGATTTATAGAATTTGTGTAGGATAAAAATTGTTTGTTGAAATTGAAGAAGTTGTTTTATTGAAACTGAAATTAATAGTGAATTGATTTATGTTTTTTGCTTGAAATTGAAATTAATAGTTGAAATTGAAGTTGATATTGAAGTTGTTGTTGAAATTAATAGTTGAAATTGAAGTTAGTTATTGAAATTGAAGTTGAAATTGTTTAGGATTGAAATTGTTGGTGTTTGAAGTCTCACAACCGCACCGGAGTGCGCACCGTCACCGAACCACGTACCGCACCGGACCTCAATCTCATAACGGTTAGTTTCCATAATAAATTAATTGTTGTTTTCATGAACCCTAGGTTAGATGACTGTATGTTGTTGATGGAAAAGGGTGAGGTGATGTCGTCCCTCACCCCCATATTTTGCTCGAAATCATCTCCATTGAGATAATGCGAGGCGATACTAACAACAGTAAGGTTGGGAGTTATACGAAATAACTTCCTTCACTACTTGGATGGAAAAGGGTTTTGTGCTGTCCTTGACCCCCATACTCGGCTCGGAATCATCTCCACTGAGATCATATCGATGCCACTAACTTGATAGATTATTGGGAATGTTAACACGTTTTTTTAAATGTGTGTAGATGAATTTGTATGAATTTAATCGTGAATGAGTGTATGATCGGTTATATCCGAGAAGAGCGGGTTTGAAGAAATCTTTTGTAATTGGGGTTAAACAGTTTCTTGTGGTAGCGTGGCGACATGAATTGGCTAAACGGGAAAAGGGGGTTATATGTCCATGCTTAAAATGCGACGGTGTACCTATTAGGACCGATAATGAAATCAGGGAGCACTTGTATCAATGGGGGTTTAGGCCTAATTATTGGATTTGGGTGGACCATGGAGAACAACGACGTCAAAATTTTGAGGTAGGGGCTTCAAGCAGTTCTGGTGTTGGTGTTCCACGTAATGAAATTTTTGAGTCGATGGAAAACATGATTTGTGATGGTCTCAGGGTGAATGTGCCATTTGATGAGCCTCAATATGACGATCATGATGAACTTCCAAATGAAGAAGCACAAAAATTTTATAATTTGTTATGAGATTCAAACAAACCGTTGTTTGAAGGCTCGCCACAGTCAAAATTATCTATGTGTGTGAAACTTTTAGCTCTCAAGTCCATGAGTAATATTTCTGAGGTGGGTTTAGACTATGTGACTGAAATGATGTTGGAAGCGACACCTAATAAGGATAATTTGCCAAAAAGTTATTATGAAGCAAAGAAGTTAGTTTCGAAGCTGGGATTGAAATTTAAGAAGATTGATTGTTGTGAGAAAGGGCACATGTTGTTTTACAACAACGAATTTGGTAAAAATGATGGTGAGCTACTTGAATGCAAATTCTGTGGAAAGCCAAGGTATCATGATCGTAAAGGGGCAAAACGTAATTATAAACCTATCCCTGTAAAGTCGATGTTCTATTTGCCTATAGTTCCAAGGTTGCAAAGAATGTTTGCATCGACCGAAATTGCGCAGAAAATGACTTGGCATTATGACAATAGGCGTACCTCAGATGACATTTTACGCCACCCATCCGACGGTGAAGCGTGGAAGCACTTTGATCAAGTGCATTCAGATTTTGCCTCAGACCCACGGAATGTTCGGCTTGGCTTGTGCTCTGATGGGTTTACTCCATATATCCAAGCATCGGCATCACCCTACTCTTGTTGGCCAGTCATTGTTACCCCTTACAATCTTCCTCCTGAGATGTCGATGACTAAACCGTATATGTTTTTGACTTGTCTGATACCTGGTCCATCCAATCCAAAAGCTAACATTGATATCTTTTTGGAACCTCTGATTGATGATCTTAAGAGATTGTGGGGGGGTGTTTTGACATATGATGCAGCACGAAAGAAAAACTTTATGATGAGAGCGGCATTGATGTGGACAATTAACGACTTTCCTGCTTATGGTATGTTGTCTGGTTGGGGGACTCACGGCAAATTGGCATGTCCCCACTGTATGGAACACACAAAGGCGTTTACGCTAAAGTACGGGGGCAAGAGTTCTTGGTTTGACTCGCATCGCAGATTCTTACTGCAAGATCATAAATTTAGAAAGAACAAGAAGGCCTTCAAGAAAGGGGCAGTTGAAACAGATGGACCACCGCCTTTTGTTGACATCAGGTGAAATCTGGAGCAGAGTTATCGATTTTCCACAAGCCACAGAGGTAGGGGAGCTCACCCGCCTGGATGGTTATGGCCAGGTGCACAATTGGACAAAAAAAAGAATATTTTGGAATCTCCCATATTGGAAAGATAATTTGTTGAGGCACAATCTTGATGTTATGCACATCGAGAAGAATTTCTTTGACAACATATTTTTCACTGTGATGAATGTGAAAGATAAAACCAAAGACAACAATAAGGCTAGATTGGATTCTGCTCTTTATTGTAGCAAACATCGATCTGATTTGAATTTGGTGGAAATGCCTAATGGGAAGATGTTAAAACCCAAAGCCAAATACTGCCTAACACCAGATGAAGCGAAAGATGTTTGTCGATGGTTGAAAGAATTGAGGATGCCAGATGGTTATTCTTCTAACCTTGCAAGATGTGCTGATGTGAACACCGGGAAGATGTATGCGATGAAAAGTCATGATTGTCATGTATTCATGGAGTGTTTGCTTCCAATTGCTTTTAATTCATTACCAAAGTGTGTTTTGGAACCACTTATTGAAGTGAGTCAATATTTTAAAAATATGTGCTCTTCAACATTGAGAAGGGATGATCTTATTAAGATGGAGCAGAATATTCCTTTCATTATTTGTAAGTTGGAGAGAATATTTCCTCCCGGTTTCTTTGATTCCATGGAGCATCTACCGGTTCACCTTGCGTATGAAGCAAGGCTTGGTGGACCAAATCATTATAGGTGGATGTATCCATTTGAGAGGTAATTATCTATTTCAACATTTTATTAAAAATATCTTAATTAGTATGATTATTAGTTTAATGAAGTATTTTTCGTTCAACAAATAGATTAATGGGTGATTATAAACGATCGGTGAAAAATAAAGCTAGAGTTGAAGGATCGATCTGCACAGCTTATCTACACCGTGAAACAATTTATTTTTGTTCACATTATTTCAACAACTTTATGTTGTCAACAAATAATAGAAATGAAATGGAGATTGAACAAGAAAGACACCCGCTCACTTTATCTGTGTTTATCAAACCTGGTCGCCCTTCGGGAAAGAAGTCAACCAACTACTTATCAGATAAAGAGCATAAATCAGCACATGTTCATGTCTTGATCAATTGCACTGAAGTTAAACCATATCTTGAGTAAGTATGCTCCAATTCAGTTGTTAATCTATACTGTATGATGTTAAATCAGATTTTGATCAACTTTCAATCTTTTTCAGTGCATTCTTACGAATTGAGGGTATAGGCGCTGAAGAATCTTCTATTCGTATACATGAAAGTTTTCCATCCTGGTTTAAGACTAGAGTAAGTAACCAAATCCCCAAGGCGCTGAATAATTCTTTAAAGTAGATATGAGACATGACTTATTTTTCCATATGTTGTTTACTTAGGTGTATGAAGCAGAACCAACTCCCCAAATCCGACACTTGAGGAACTTAGCTGATGGTCCTTTTCTTGAGGTGACCGAGTGGCACACGTACCTAGTTAAAGGTTATAAATTTGACACCCAATCATGGAGTGAGGGAAAAAAAAACAATTAATAGTGGGGTATATGTTAAAGGTGAAACAGGAGGAGGTGAAAATGACTACTACGGTGTGATCGAACACATATATGAACTTGAATACCCACCGTTAGACTATGAAAAGAGAATAGTTTTGTTTTTTTGTAGATGGTTTGATCCATCGGTTAGAGGAATGAAATTGAATCCAAAATGTAATACCGTGGACATTCGAATGAATGGAAGGTATAAACTTTATGATCCGTATATCATGGCAGAAAATGTGAGGCAGGTGTATTATGTTCCATATCCATCAACTCAGAGAGGATGGTGTGTTGCAATTAAGACAAAACCACGGGGTCGCATTGAAGCCATTGATGCGGAGGATGAGGTTCCTTATTAGGTGGATGAAATTTCAGGAGTAGGTGAGGTAATTGAATTTGAACCGATTGACTCATTATGTGATGATCGACGACTAGTTGAAGAAGTTGATGAAGATGAAGAACACAATGAAGATGAAGAAGAGAATGAAGATGAAGAACAAAATGAAGATGAAGAAGAGAATGTTGAATTTGATTAATCTTATATATATTGTCTACTTATGTTGACTCCTTATGTTGTCTTTAAATTTATTAGAATCATTAATATATCAATATTGTTCTTGTTAATTTACTTTATTTAAATTATTTATAAATATATATAATTAATGTTGTTAGTATCACATTTCGTTTCTATTTTTTCATAGATATGGATCCAGGAGGAGGTTCTGACCCACCGAGACGTAATAATAAAGGGAAGAAGACTATGACCGATGAACCTCCTAGGAGAAGGCGTACTCGTGAGGTGGAACTTAATATTGGGAATATGAGGGGTATAAACTTTATGGGCCCACCAGCTACCGCCCCACAACCTCCGCCTCCATCTGGCCCCGGATGGTATCATTTACCATCACATGGGCATTATATGGGCCCAACAGATGCGTATGCAGGGTATGGCCCACCAGCTGGGTATGGCCCACCAGCTGGGTATGGCCCACCAGATGGGTATGGCACACCAGCTGGACATATGGGCCCATCAGCTGGACATATGGGCCCACCAGCTGGGTATGGCACACCAGTTGGGTATGGCACACCAGTTGGGCATATAGGCTCATCATCTGGACATATGGGCCCATCAGCTGGACATATGGGCCCATCAGCTGGACATATGGGCCCCTCAGCTGGGTTATCTATGCCTACACCAGAGCCCCAGGATGATATTCAGCATGATGTTGGTGTTGGTAATGTTGAAGGTGATTCATCCACCGATGAGGAGAGAGTGGAGGTGGTTGTTATTAATGGTATTAGACTCAAAGTCATTTATAGCCGTGGTAACGCGTAAGTATTATATTGTTTGTTTTTTTAAAGTTAATTATGCAACGACTTATATATATTTGATTGTTCGATATATCTTTCATTATGCAGGCTTCTTCCTGCAAAGGTAGCTTCATCAAGCATCACCTATGTCATCCGGAAAAAATATTTTCAAAAGTTCCATAAAAAGTGGAGCAAAGTCGAAGAAGATGACAGGAAGGATCTGTAACACCCATTTTCTATAACTTTACTTTTAATAAAATCAGAGTCTTTTTTTTTTTTTTTTTTGAAAACAATTAAGGTGGAGTGCTACACTTACTCCATAAAAATCACGATACATAACACCATAAGAAAAGGCTTAGTTCACATCAACTAAATCCAATCACCATCAGCAGCGGAATAATAATCAATTCAAAATTAAAACCAATACATCACCAATGAAAAACTAACAGTTTTAGGAAAATAAAGCATAAATATAAGGACACCCCCCCCCTGGTGCTACGTATCAGAGCGTGACACTTCCTACCAGACGAAGGCATAAGAAATCCTTCACTCGTTATTACCTGCACGTTGCCGACATAAGAAGCAACATAAAAGCAGTAGGGTGAGTCTCTTTTCATAATTAATAACATATGAGAATTAAGCACTGCATAGGAAAAGGAAACCAGGCACACCAATTCATAACAATAGGGAACAATCGCATCAGCATACTAAATTCCAAGCAGCACTATATAATATATGATTATGTATGTAATGCAACCCAAACTCCACGGGTACATGCATGTCGGATCCGTCACCAATACAAATAGGCCGTAGCCTCTGCTCACCAAATCAAACTAGGCCGAAGCCTCTGCTCACCAATTAAAATTAGGCCGTAGCCTCTGCTCACCAATAATGCATATGCCCATGAGATGCTATGGGAATGCATCACAACACACCAAGTCCAATTAATTTATCATTTAAAATTCATAATCTCACCATTGTATATTAATCAGCTCACCAAATTAAACTTTAGGCCGTAGCCTCTGCTCACCAATCTCACCCCATCATACTTACCAATTCAACTCACCACTCACACCAACACCAATTTAATTTGACCAGCTTAGGACATTGACACGACATAGGAAAAGTGGGGAAAAATAGCCATTTAGACTCTTAAACACCATCAGCCAGAAACAACAGTAAAAATAATTTATTTTTGCATAAAAATGAGACTATTGGATAGGCACTGAAATTATCTTCAAAACGCATTTTGAACCGTTGAATTTGGATAACCGAGTCAAAAGTTACATCAAAAACAATTTAAGAAAAATGTTAGACATTCTGGAAACTGGCGCATGGGCGCTGGGCGCCCAGGGGCAACACAGCGCTTGGCGCATGGGCGCTTGGCGCCCAGGAGCAACACGCGCAACAGCGCACAGGCGCTAGGCGCCCAGAGGAACAACACGCACGCAGGCGCTGGGCGCTAGGCGCCCAGGAAGGCAACACGCGCATAGGCGCTGGCGCCCAGAAGCAACAACGCGCACAGGCGCGCCCAGGGAACAGCAGCAACATGGCGCCCAAGCTCTAGGCGCCTAAGGCCAACGTGCAACACAACTCATTTTTCTTCGAAATTTATTTTACACGAGCCAAATGCTCAGGACATGAAAACTCAATAAAAATTTTATCAAAAGCTGAACATTATTTTTGGCGCCCATGCACTGGGCACCTAGTGAAAATACGCAACTCAACTCCTTTGATGACCAAAATCAGTTTTCATGAGCCATTTTACCCAAGTATAAAAACCTGAAAACAATTTTCACAAAACTATCACCAGAACTTTGGGGCCCTTGGCGCCCATGACTCAAGCAACGAGTGCCAAAACTGGCAGCACAGGAACACAGGGTGGCAACACAGGCAACAGGGACAGCAACACAGAATGGCAACACAGTGACACAGAATTTTTGGAAAACTGGCGCAGCACACTGCTGGGCGCCTGGCGCCCATGACTAGGCGCAACACTGAAAATTTCAGCAACATGCTTATGGCGCCCAAGGCGCCTAGGGGCTCCTAAACAGAATTTTTCTCACTTTCATTCACCAAACTAAATTCATCAAAACGCCCAATTATACATATATTTCTAAAATGTCACCATAATTCTCAATTTCACCACATAATCACCAAATAATCATATACTCAAACATATGGTCTACAATTCGCATTTTGCCACAATTCAAGCATCAATCATAAAATTCTCAACATAATAATTCAACAACAACATCACAATATTATAATTCCTCAACAACAACACAATTCAATCATGGAACTAACCTAGGACCCTAACCCTAAGCAATTCATAATTCGCATACTCATTAAGAACAAAAAGAGGACCCCCTAACCTTATGGAAGTCGAATTTGCTAGCCAAGCTCCAAGTGAAGAATGCGAACCACCAATGAGCCTCCTCCTCCTCTCTATGAGCTTCGCCCCTTTCTCCTTCTTCTCTTCGTAACTCTCTTCTCACCCCCCTCTTACGTTTCTTTTTCTTTCTTTTCTCACTTGGGTGAATTGCCACTAACTCCCTAGACCCCAAATGAATTCGACTCCTATGCCAAAGAAATGGGCCACGGGCCTAATTGTGGATCACGGGCCCTTGCTCGCACCACTTAAATAGTGACAACACCCCCTAATAAAAATAAAATAAAATAATTAAACTCGAATTATTTAATTAAATTAAATAAATATTGTAAGCCTTAAATAACTTAATTAAATAAATAATTAAATTATTTTGGGGCGTTACAACTCTCCCCCACTTAGAATATTTCGTCCTCGAAATTACCTGAATCAAACAACTCCGGATATGCTTCCCGCATCTTACTCTCCAGCTCCCAAGTCACACTCTCACCAGCAGCTCCCAACCACACCACCTTCACCAAAGGAATTTCTTTCCCTCTCAGAATCTTCACTTCTCTATCTTCAATTCGCACAGGCATAGTCTCAACCGTGAGATTATCCCGTACCTCTACTTCGTCCATCTGAATTACATGAGACGGGTCCGGAACATACTTTCGAAGTTGTGACACGTGAAACACGTCATGCAAGTTCGAAAGATTAGGCGGCAAGGCCACCCTATAGGCAACACTTCCCACCCTCTCCGTAATCTGATACGGACCAATGAAACGGGGAGTTAACTTCTTAGATTTCAAGGCACGCCCAACACCAGTCACCGGAGTGACTCTCAGGAACACATGATCACCTGCCTGGAACTCTAAGTCCTTCCTTCTCTTATCATGATAGCTCTTTTGTCGACTCTGCGACGCTTTCATCTTCTCACGGATCAATTTTACCTTCTCAGTTGTTTCTCGCACAATTTCAGGCCCCAACACTGCACTCTCCCCAGATTCATACCAACACAACGGAGTCCTACATCTCCGACCATACAATGCCTCAAACGGTGCCATACCAATACTAGAATGAAAACTGTTGTTATAGGTGAATTCTATCAACGAAAGATGAGAATCCCATGAACCTCCCTGCTCAAGAACACATGCCCTCAACAAGTCCTCTAACGACTGAATAGTCCTCTCCGTCTGACCATCTGTCTGCGGATGATAAGCGGAGCTCAACCTCAACTTAGAACCCAAAGCTTCTTGCAAACTTTTCCAAAATTCAGATGTGAATCTCGGATCTCTATCAGATACAATACTAAGCGGAACGCCATGCAACTTCACAATAGTCTTGATGTAGATTTCTGCCAACCTTGGAACTGGATAAGTCATATTAATTGGTAAGAAATGAGCAGACTTAGACAACCTGTCCACAACCACCCATATAGCATCAAACCCTCTCACTGTATTTGGCAAACCAGTTACAAAATCCATGGAAATGCTATCCCATTTCCATTCCGGAATCTCCAATGGTTGCATCAACCCCGCAGGCTTTTGATGCTCAATTTTAGACTTCTGACAAGTCAGACAAGAATACACAAACTGAGCCACATCCTTCTTCATACCAGGCCACCAGAACATTTTCTTCAAATCTTGGTACATTTTCGTAGCCCCGGGATGAATACTCAACTTGCTTCTATGGCTCTCCTCAAGAATCATTCTCTTCATCTCAGCATCGTCAGGAATGCAGATCCTATCTCTGAATCTCAATACACCTTGGGAATCTAACTTGAAATCTCTATCCACACCTTGATCATTCACAACTAACAGGTCTACCAACTTTACATCTGATTTTTGTGCTTCTCGGACACTAACCAAAAATTCATTGCCGACCTTCAACATCCCCAATCTGACACTCTGCGGTGTCACTTCACAAACCAGACTCATGTCCCGAAACTGCTCAATCAACTCTAACTCTTTCACCATCATAGCCGACATATGCAAACTCTTCCGACTTAAAGCATCAGCCACGACATTAGCTTTGCCGGGGTGATAGTTCAAGCCAAAATCATAATCTTTCAGCAATTCTAACCAACGTCTCTGCCTCATATTTAGCTCCTTCTGATCAAACAAGTATTTCAGACTCTTGTGGTCACTAAACACTTCAAATCTGGTACCATACAGATAGTGCCTCCAAATTTTCAGCACAAACACAATTGCAGCTAGTTCCAAATCATGAGTAGGGTAGTTCTTCTCATGGGTCCTCAACTGTCTGGACGCATAAGCTACTACCTTACCCTCTTGCATCAATACACCTCCCAAACCCATCTTGGAAGCATCGCAATATACTACAAACGGTCGATCAGGAACAGGCAAAGTCAAAACGGGCGATGTGGTCAACCTCTTCTTCAACTCATTGAAGCTCTCCTCACAGCGTGCATCCCACACAAAAGCTTTTCCCTTACACGTCAATTGAGTCAACGGAAGTGCCAACTTCGAGAAACCTTCAATAAATCTCCTATAATAACCAGCTAATCCCAAGAAGCTTCTGATTTCTGTAACTGACTTCGGGCTCTCCCATTGAGACACAGCATCAACCTTGGCTGGGTCCACAGCTATACCATTACCAGAGATAATATGACCAAGGAAACCTACTTCATTCAGCCAGAACTCACACTTAGACAATTTTGCATACAATTTCTTTTCTTTCAACACTTCTAGCACTAACCTCAAATGTTCTGCGTGCTCCTCTTCTGTTTTAGAATACACCAGAATGTCGTCAATAAACACCACTACAAACCGATCCAGGTAACTATGGAAAGTACGATTCATGTACTCCATAAACACACCCGGCGCGTTGGTAACACCAAACGGCATCACAGAATACTCATAGTGCCCATATCTCGTTCTGAAAGCGGTTTTCTGAATGTCTTCATCCTTTACCTTGATCTGGTGATAACCCGACCTCAAATCGATTTTGCTAAACACCTTAGCACCTACCAACTGGTCCATCAGATCATCAATTCTGGGAAGCGGATACCTGTTCTTTATTGTCACTTTGTTCAATTGCCTATAATCGACACAAAGTCTCATGCTCCCGTCCTTCTTTTTCACTAACAATACCGGAGCACCCCACGGTGACACACTTGGCCTTACAAATTTCTTCTCAAGCAGATCTTCTAATTGCTTTTTCAATTCAGACAACTCTGAGGCTGACATTCGGTACGGTGCCATAGACACAGGCCTAGTACCAGGTATAAGATCAATGGCAAACTCAACCTCCCTCTCTGGCGGAACACTTGGAATTTCATCTGGGAACACTTCAGGGAACTCACACACTACTTGAACCCTTTCAATGATTGCCTGAATCTCAGCAGACAATGACGCCATCAAAGCAAACAAATGAACTCCCTCCTTCATTACCTTATGCAAATGACCAGCAGACAACAACACTGATTCTTCCTCTTCAGGAGGAAAGAAACTCACAGACCTCCGGAAACAATTAATATGCACATGGTTAAATACTAACCAGTCCATACCAAGAATGACATCCAACCCTCCCAACGGCAAACAAATAAGATCAACTAGAAAATCTCTGCCGAAGATTGACAGAGGGCACTTAGCACACACAAGAGAGGTAGTTACTGAACCCTTAGCTGGAGTGTCAATAACCATCTCCCTCATCATAGAAGATAAAACAAGGTCCAATTTCTCAGCACACAAAGCAGCAATAAATGAATGCGTAGCACCAGTATCAATAATAGCAATCAAGGGAATACCATTAATAAAACATGTACCTCGAATCTCATTAGTGTCCTCTGATCCTGCGAGAGCAAACACCTTTCCATGGGACTTCTCTTTCTTCGGCTTAGTACACTTAGTACTAATATGACCTGATTCCCCGCAATTGTAACACACCACATCCCTTTTCTCACATTTCGCAGCCACGTGACCCTCCTTACCGCACTTGAAACATTTATTATCCGAGCAGTCAAAACTCTTGTGACCCGGCTTGCCACATCTGTAGCACACAACCTTCGCAGGGGCATCTCCCCCACTTGCTTTCTTATTGTCAGCATACCTCTGCTTACCCTTACCAGCTGGAGCCTCATACGGTTTACCCCGGTTCTGAAACTTACCCCTCAGATCCCTCATGACCCTGGAGTGAGCATTACTATCATCCTCATATATCCTGCAACTGTCGATCAAATCAGCGAATACCCGAATTTTCTGGTACCCTACAGCTTTCTTAATATCAGCCCTCAGCCCATTCTCAAACTTAATACACTTTGAGAACTCCGAGTCAGCATCAGCATAATGGGGATAAAACTTAGCCAATTCAGTGAACTTGGCAGCATACTCTGTCACTGACATGCTTCCCTGCTTCAGCTCAAGGAACTCTATTTCTTTCTTACCTCTCACATCTTCAGGAAAATATTTCCGCAAGAACTCTCTACGGAAAACAGCCCAAGTTATCTCTTCATTAGCAGTTTCTAACCTCTGCCTCACCTCCATCCACCAATCATCAGCTTCCTCTGCCAGCGTATGGGTACCATACCTGACCTTCTGCGCATCATTACAATCCATGACCCGAAATATCCTTTCAATCTCTTTCAGCCATGCCAGAGCACCATCTGGATTATACTTGCCCTTAAAGACAGGTGGATTCTCTCTCTGGAACGTGGCCAAACTGCGAGTCCCAGCATTTTCAGCACCATTCTGCTGGTTCCCAACAGCCTGAGCCATAGCCTGCAAAGCAGCAGCAAGAGCAGCGTCGTTCCTCCCAGCCATTTCAAACTATCACTGCAGCACAAACAGAAATTTAGAACTAATCTAACAATTCTATTTGTCATAAGACACTATGACAGGACGACTTGGCCGGACAGACCGAACTGCTCTGATACCACTAATGTAACACCCCTTTTCTATAACTTTACTTTTAATAAAATCAGAGTCTTTTTTTTTTTTTTTTTTGAAAACAATTAAGGTGGAGTGCTACACTTACTCCATAAAAATCACGATACATAACACCATAAGAAAAGGCTTAGTTCACATCAACTAAATCCAATCACCATCAGCAGCGGAATAATAATCAATTCAAAATTAAAACCAATACATCACCAATGAAAAACTAACAGTTTTAGGAAAATAAAGCATAAATATAAGGACACCCCCCCCCCTGGTGCTACGTATCAGAGCGTGACACTTCCTACCAGACGAAGGCATAAGAAATCCTTCACTCGTTATTACCTGCACGTTGCCGACATAAGAAGCAACATAAAAGCAGTAGGGTGAGTCTCTTTTCATAATTAATAACATATGAGAATTAAGCACTGCATAGGAAAAGGAAACCAGGCACACCAATTCATAACAATAGGGAACAATCGCATCAGCATACTAAATTCCAAGCAGCACTATATAATATATGATTATGTATGTAATGCAACCCAAACTCCACGGGTACATGCATGTCGGATCCGTCACCAATACAAATAGGCCGTAGCCTCTGCTCACCAAATCAAACTAGGCCGAAGCCTCTGCTCACCAATTAAAATTAGGCCGTAGCCTCTGCTCACCAATAATGCATATGCCCATGAGATGCTATGGGAATGCATCACAACACACCAAGTCCAATTAATTTATCATTTAAAATTCATAATCTCACCATTGTATATTAATCAGCTCACCAAATTAAACTTTAGGCCGTAGCCTCTGCTCACCAATCTCACCCCATCATACTTACCAATTCAACTCACCACTCACACCAACACCAATTTAATTTGACCAGCTTAGGACATTGACACGACATAGGAAAAGTGGGGGAAAATAGCCATTTAGACTCTTAAACACCATCAGCCAGAAACAACAGTAAAAATAATTTATTTTTGCATAAAAATGAGACTATTGGATAGGCACTGAAATTAGCTTCAAAACGCATTTTGAACCGTTGAATTTGGATAACCGAGTCAAAAGTTACATCAAAAACAATTTAAGAAAAATGTTAGACATTCTGGAAACTGGCGCATGGGCGCTGGGCGCCCAGGGGCAACACAGCGCTTGGCGCATGGGCGCTTGGCGCCCAGGAGCAACACGCGCAACAGCGCACAGGCGCTAGGCGCCCAGAGGAACAACACGCACGCAGGCGCTGGGCGCTAGGCGCCCAGGAAGGCAACACGCGCATAGGCGCTGGCGCCCAGAAGCAACAACGCGCACAGGCGCGCCCAGGGAACAGCAGCAACATGGCGCCCAAGCTCTAGGCGCCTAAGGCCAACGTGCAACACAACTCATTTTTCTTCGAAATTTATTTTACACGAGCCAAATGCTCAGGACATGAAAACTCAATAAAAATTTTATCAAAAGCTGAACATTATTTTTGGCGCCCATGCACTGGGCACCTAGTGAAAATACGCAACTCAACTCCTTTGATGACCAAAATCAGTTTTCATGAGCCATTTTACCCAAGTATAAAAACCTGAAAACAATTTTCACAAAACTATCACCAGAACTTTGGGGCCCTTGGCGCCCATGACTCAAGCAACGAGTGCCAAAACTGGCAGCACAGGAACACAGGGTGGCAACACAGGCAACAGGGACAGCAACACAGAATGGCAACACAGTGACACAGAATTTTTGGAAAACTGGCGCAGCACACTGCTGGGCGCCTGGCGCCCATGACTAGGCGCAACACTGAAAATTTCAGCAACATGCTTATGGCGCCCAAGGCGCCTAGGGGCTCCTAAACAGAATTTTTCTCACTTTCATTCACCAAACTAAATTCATCAAAACGCCCAATTATACATATATTTCTAAAATGTCACCATAATTCTCAATTTCACCACATAATCACCAAATAATCATATACTCAAACATATGGTCTACAATTCGCATTTTGCCACAATTCAAGCATCAATCATAAAATTCTCAACATAATAATTCAACAACAACATCACAATATTATAATTCCTCAACAACAACACAATTCAATCATGGAACTAACCTAGGACCCTAACCCTAAGCAATTCATAATTCGCATACTCATTAAGAACAAAAAGAGGACCCCCTAACCTTATGGAAGTCGAATTTGCTAGCCAAGCTCCAAGTGAAGAATGCGAACCACCAATGAGCCTCCTCCTCCTCTCTATGAGCTTCGCCCCTTTCTCCTTCTTCTCTTCGCAACTCTCTTCTCACCCCCTCTTACGTTTCTTTTTCTTTCTTTTCTCACTTGGGTGAATTGCCACTAACTCCCTAGACCCCAAATGAATTCGACTCCTATGCCAAAGAAATGGGCCACGGGCCTAATTGTGGATCACGGGCCCTTGCTCGCACCACTTAAATAGTGACAACACCCCCTAATAAAAATAAAATAAAATAATTAAACTCGAATTATTTAATTAAATTAAATAAATATTGTAAGCCTTAAATAACTTAATTAAATAAATAATTAAATTATTTTGGGGCGTTACAGAGACTGTTGTTGTTGTTGTTGTTATTGCTGTTGTTGTTGTTGTTCTAGAAGATGATAAAGATTCTATTGAGAATTTTCAGTAGAGGCTGTTGTTGTTGTTGTTGTTGTCGTTGTTGTTGTTGTTGTTCAAGAAGATAATAAAGATTCTATTGGGAATATTTCAATAGAGGCTGTTGTTGTTGTTGTTGTTGTTGTTGTTGTTCAAGAAGATAATAAAGATTCTATTGAGAATATTTCAATAGAGGCTGTTGTTGTTGTTGTTGTTGTTCAAGAAGATAATAAAGATTCTATTGAGAATATTTCAGTAGAGGCTGTTGTTGTTGTTGTTGTTGTTCAAGAAGACAATAAAGATTCTATTGAGAATATTTCAGTAGAGGTTGTTGTTGTTGTTGTTGTTGTTGTTGTTGTTCAAGAAGATAATAAAGATTCTATTGAGAATATTTCAGTAGAGGTTGTTGTTGTTGTTGTTATTGTTGTTGTTGTTGTTGTTCAAGAAGATAATAAAGATTCTATTGAGAATATTTCAGTAGAGGCTGTTGTTGTTGTTGTTGCTGTTGTTGTTGTTGTTGTTGTTGTTGTTGTTGTTGTTGTTGTTGTTGTTGTTGTTGTTGTTGTTGTTATTGTTGTTGTTGTTGTTCAAGAAGATAATAAAGATTCTATTGAGAATATTTCAGTAAAGGCTGTTGTTGTTGTTGTTGTTCAAGAAGATAATAAAGATTCTTTTGAGAATATTTCAGTAGAGGCTGTTGTTGTTGTTGTTGTTGTTGTTCAAGAAGATAATAAAGATTCTATTGAGAATATTTCAGTAGAGGCTGTTGTTGTTGTTGTTGTTGTTGTTGTTGTTTTGTTGTTGTTGTTCAAGAAGATAATAAAGATTTTATTGAGAATATTTCAGTAGAGGCTGTTGTTGTTGTTGTTGTTGTTGTTGTTGTTGTTCAAGAAGATAATAAAGATTCTATTGAGAATATTTCAGTAGAGGCTGTTGTTGTTGTTGTTGTTGTTGTTGTTGTTGTAATGTAACATCCTCAAAATAATTAATGGAATTATTTGGGTGTTAACCCAATTAAACTAATTTAGTACTTGACGGGTAAATTTACTGAGTGCTAAAATTATTTATTGGTTGTCATCGGATTGTTAACCGGATAATACGGACCAAGGAAGTTTTGGAATCGAAATAGGAGATTTCGATCGATATGGTAATTTGACCGCGTTGCAACTTAAATATTAAATAAATATATATTTATGTATAAGTGTGTGCGTGTGAAAGGAGAAGAGAATTAATTAAGAAATGAAAGAAAGAAGGAAAAGAAAGGAAACAGCGAGAGAGAGTTACAGAGGAAAGGAGAGAAAAGAAGAGAGAAAGAAAGGGGGAGGAAGAAGAAGAGGAAAAAGGGGGCAATTCCGCTCATCAAAACGACTTCCGTCCAACACGAAAAATGCTCAGCGTTACTTCCTCTTCGATTTGGTACCAAGATTTTCATCATCAACTCACTTTCCCTCACTTTGCCATTTTCGAACATTGAAGGTTTTGGGGAAGGATTTCGGTTTTTGATGATGATGTGATGGTTTACGGATGATTAGAAGGCAACCCGATGAAGGAGGAAAGCGGATTGATGTTCGATTGGAAGGTTGGGAGAGTTAGGGTTTGAGAATCCAAATTTGGGGTTTTTGGAGGAATAGTGATTTTGAGCTTGAGGAAGAAGATGAATAGTGTTCGGGGAAGATTTCAAGGAATTCGGCATTTCGGTCAAAAAGAGGTTTCGTGATCGAGCGGAAAGTTTTGGAAGCGGATTGGAGCGACGTCGGAACGGAAAGTTTATGCGGGGAACGTTCGTGTGGTTTTGTCAGAAAAGCAGTGTCGCGGAAAGTCTCGGTGATTTGGCGAAGTCTCGGTGATTTTGAAGTCTCGGTGATTTTGAAGTCTCGGTGTCGGCACACGCTTCGAGGGTGAGTTCTACTCACGTTTAGGATTTTTGTTTTTCGAATTAACTGTTTTATCGCTTTCGCTGGTCTGGAATATTACTTGATATTGTCTGTGTAACATCCGCAAAATAATTAATAGAATTATTTGGGTGTTAATCCAATTAAATCAATTTAGTACTTAACTGGTAAATTTATCGAGTGCTAAAATTATTTATTTGTCGTCATCGGATCGTTAACCGGATAATACGGACCAAGGAAGTTTTGGAATCGAAATAGGAGATTTCGATCAATATGGTAATTTGACCGCGTTACAACAAATATATTAATTTAAATATATATGTGTATACGTGTGTGCATGTGAAAGGAAAAGAAAGAATTAAAAAGAGAAAAGAAAAGAAAGAAGGGAACGAGAGACAGAGGAGAAACAGAGAGAAGAAGAGAAAAAGAAAAGAAGAGAGAAAGAAAGGGGGAGGAAGAAGAAGGGGAAAAAGGGGGCACTTCCGCTCAACGAAACGACTTCCTTCCAACACGAAAAATGCTCAGCGTTACTTCCTCTTAAATTTGGTACCAAGATCTTCATCATCAACTCACTCTCCCTCACTTTGCCATTTTCGAATTTGAGGAGAAAATTGGAGTTCTGATGGTTGTAACTCAAGGGAAAGCTAAGGATGATGTTTAGGAGCGAGCACAAGGTGGATTACTCGAGTATTGAAGATCGATTGGGTGATTTGGAGTTGAAAATCAAGATTGGGGTTTTTGGTGAATAGTGGTTTGAGGTTGAAGAAGATGATGAATAGTGTCCATGGAGGATTTCGAGGAATTCGGCATTCCGGTCAAAAGCGGTTTCGTGATCGAGTGGGAAGCTTTGGAAGCGGATTGGGTGTCGCCGGAGCGGGGAGCGTTCGTGTGGCTACTCGGTGATTTCGGCTCGATCGTGGTTCACGCTTCAAGGGTGAGTTCTACTCACGCTTAGGATTTTTGTTTTTCGAATTAACTGTTTTATCGCTTTCGCTGGACTGGAATATTTCTGGATATTGTCTGTTTCGTGTTAGGAATCGATCGGAGCGAGTCTCGAGTTGTGTTGCGTTGAAATGGAATTTTTGGTGATTTGATTTCGAAAGATTTTGACTTAAAAACCGTTAATTGGAAAATATGTCGTTTTTGATAAAATGCGTTTTGATTGAGTTTTTAATTGGGTTGATTGATTGTGTGGTTTTAGTTGGGTCTATTTTGTTGGTTGTTTGGTCTGTTTTCGATCAGAACAAGAATCGGAATTGAGCGGAACGAGTATCGGGATCAATCGGAAAGCGATTTTTCATAAAACAGGCCATTTTTGCAATGCTGTCAAATGAGCACGACCCGTGCGTCCAGGGGCACGACCCGTGCGCCCTGTTCTGTCCAAAATTTTCAAAGTGCCCAAAATGATTCCGTTTCGATTCCAATCCTCTCCTAATCCTTTCCTAACCCTTCTATAATGATATTAGGCTTATAATGCCATGATTTTGGGTATGTTTCAAAAGTGTTTTATAAAATACTTTCGAAGTTGAAATTGTTTCGAAAAGCCGAATAATAGTACACGTGTGCGGATATATTTATTAATAATAAAACAGACTATGAGTCCTACGTAGTAGGGTATAAGTGACGCGGGATGATTACTATTTATTCGTCTAAACCGGTCTACGATTCACGATATATATATTATATCGACTATAGGAAACGGCCCAATGCGGGTATTACGTTCAGTTACCGGTCTAATGTAAACGAACTAAATGTTCATGTGTCTGTAGATATATTTATTATATCGAGTTGGGTGACGACCCATGTTAACATACTAGGCGGGGAAGTCATGATCCCTTACCCTAGGCTCCGTGCCATTAGGAAACACTATTGGTATTGGGGTTCACCGGGATTTAGCACTGGATTGCAGTCGGTGTTATGTTGAAAGTTTTGTCGTACGATACACCGGGATTTAGCACTGGATTGCAGTCGGTGTCGTACTGTACGGTTCACCGGGATTTAGCACAGGATTGCAGTCGGTGCCGTACTGAGTCATAACACGTTCACCGGGATTTAGCACTGGATTGCAGTCGGTGTCGTGTTGAATTAAAATGCGCGTGGTTATAAATTAAACCACGAATGAAATAAGGTCCTATAATACGGTTCACCGGGATTTAGCACTGGATTGCAGTCGGTGTCGTGTTAAGTTAAATAGGATTCATAATTGAACCGAGAGTGTAGATAGGGGTCTCAGTAGAACTCACTGAGATTGTATCTCATTGTTTATATGTTGTGGTTTTACAGATAAACAGGGAAAGTGGACATCCAAGAGGCACGAGTAGGTGGTACTCGGATGGTGGCTGAAGACTTAGCGTTATGCTTAAGTTTATATTTCCGTTTGTTGTCTATGTACTACAACTCTATGTATTGGTATTATAATTTTTATTCCGCTTTCTTGTATAATATTGGGCACTATAGTTTGCTGAAGGTTATGGTCAGGAAACCTGTTCGGTCTTAATTGTACTTAAGACTGTTTTGTTGTTATTCAGTGAGAACTATATTGCGGTGTTCAATATCTTTGCAGGAATTTTATATCTCTGATGATTTAGGTTTGGTACACTTGGGTATTTTTACTCGATAAAAAAATACCGGGGTGTTACAGTTGGTATCAGAGCAGTTCGACCTAGTCGGACTTAGTTTAGGGTTGAGTCGATTCCTTGTTAGTCCTTTTTGTAATTACACTTGTGATGCTAAGAGACATTGAGCCTGATCAACTTAATACTTAGTGCATCATAAGCGGAATTATGAAAGGATGACCAAGACGCAATCCTCGACCAAGACCGGAGTCTCCAACCGGTGCATCCTCAGGAAAGGTGGCATGACGGTGGAAGAATACACCGCTAAGTTTGAGAAGTTGTCTCAGTTTTACCAAGTGGTAAAGTAAGCTTCGGATGACGAATGGAGAATGCAGAAGTATAAGAGGGGCCTTAGTGCTTTTATGACTTAGGGTCTCAGTTCTTATACTATTACCAATTATGTTGCCTTAGTGCAATCAGCCTATGTCGCCGTGGATGATCTCATAAGGAATATGGGAAAGGAAAGAAGGTAGTTGAATTATCAACTCCGAATGGAAAGTCCTAAGATAATTTCATCAAAGGAAAAGCAGGTGCAATTCTTCGATTCTTCAGACGTCAGAAGATGTTCTAACCGTGGAAAGCGTCACAGTGCTGGATGTAAGCAAAAATCTAATCGATGCTATTATTATAATGAAGAGGGTCACTATGGTAAAAAGTGCCCTGTAAGGAAGAGTTCCAAGGAGTTACAAGCAGCTCTAAGGCAAGGACGAGTCAACATTCTGGATGTTTAGACAGTTACGACTGCAGACAATCTACTGAGGAATATGAGATCAGTTTTCAATAACTCTGTTAGTATATTATATGATTCGGTTGGGATTAGCCTTATCATCGCTATCCGAGCCGATAACTATCTTAACTGCGGCTAAGGGTTGTGTCCAGACCCAATCTTTGTGTCAGAATGGTCTATGTGTTATAGGAGACGGAAATTTCGTAGAAGCATTATTTGTTTGCCTATGAGAAGTGAGAAGTGAGGACACCATTTCGGGTATGAAATGGATGACTGCAAATCATGTTGCAATCGACTGTGTTAATCAACTATCATCTTCGCTTCAGAATCAGTTGAATTGTCTAGGACAAATTCTGAAGCGGTTACCTAGTTCACCTAAGACGGCCAATCTTCATTTCAAGGTGCGGAAGCACATGTTAGTATGTTATCTGCATCCACTGGATCTAGTATTAGATTTATCATCCGTACAAGTTGTGAATGACTTTATGGATGCTCTCTGGATGCTTTTCTGGATGAAGTTTCTTCTGAACCTCCAGAGCGAGAGGTAGAGTTTACTGTAGAATTGGTTCCGGTCACGGGATCAGTATCTATTGTTTCTTATTGAATGTTCCTTTAGAATTAAAGGAAAAGGAGTCTCAACTTGAAGAGTCGATGTTAAAGAAATTCATTCGACCAAGTGCTTCTCTAAGGAGTGCTCTGGTGTGGTTAGTCGAAAGGAAAAATGGTAGCATGAGATTATGCATTAATTATCGACAACTCAACAAAGTGACGATCAAGAATAAATATCCCTTGCCAAGGATAGACGATTTGCTTGAGCAATTTGAGGTGCTGCAGTGTTTCTAAAATTGATCTGAGGTCAGGACATCATCAAATAAAAGTTAGAGCCTTAGATATTCCGAAGACAGCTTTCCGTACTAGGTATGGATATTATGTGTGGGTAGTGATGCCCTTCGGTTTGACTAATGCTCCAGCGGTATTCATGGATTACATGAACCGAGTTTTTCATACGTATTAGGATCAGTATGAAGTCGTTTTCATCGATGATATCTTGATGTGCTCGAAGACCATTGAGGAGCATGTCCAACATCTCCTCATTGTTCTGAGTGTACTCCGAGAAAAGGAGTTGTACTTGAAACCTTCGAAGTGTGATTTTTGGGTGTCGGAGGTAAAGTCTTTGGGACATGTGATTCCCCAAGTCGGGAGTTTCTGTAGGTCCCAGTGAGAAGGAAGCGGTGTTGAATGGGAGTGACCAACATCAGTCGCAGAGATCAAAAGTTTCTGGATCTAGCCGGTTACTGTAAGAGGTTTGTTAAAGGGTTCTCACAGTTAGTTGTCCACTTACGGTTAACTCGTAAGGGTCAACCTTTTTCGCGGGATGCTGATTGTGAAGAATGTTTTCAAAAATTGAAGGTTTGGTTGACTTCTGCTCCATTCCTGATTCTTCCGGATCCGTCTTCGAAATTCCAAATTTACGGCGATGTTTCCGGGAAGGGTTTAGGAGGTGTTCTTGTGCAGAATCAACAAGAGGTAGCTTATGCGTCCAGACAATTGAAGACTCATGAGGAGAATTATCCGACTCATGATTTGTAATTGGCATCTATTGTGTATGCACTGAAGATTTGGAGACGTTACCTGTATGGGTCTCGTTTCGAAGTCTTTAGTGATCACAAAAGTCTAAAGTATCTGTTTGATCAGAAAGGACTGAATAGCAGGCAGAGAAGTATGTTGAGTTTCTGGAGGATTATAAATTCGTGTTGATGTAGCATTCAAGAGAGGTCAGTGTTGTAACTGATGCACTGAGTAGGAAGTCCATCCACATGGCTGAGTTTATTGATGCATGAGATGGAATCATCGGAGTCTTTTAGAGACTTAAATCTGAATTCAAGATCAAGAGGAACCTGTTAGTGTTGAGCCATATGAGGATCTCTAGTTCCCTAAGGGATTCTATACGCTTAGCATAGGAAGTTGATGTGAAGCTACAATCACAAAAGGTATTTCCAGATTTTACTATGGATAGTGATGGGGTCAGTTGTTTCAACGGTAGAATCTGTGCGCCCGATGATGAGAACAATAAAAGGCAAGTGTTAAAGGAAGCACACCGAAGTTTATATTCTGTTCCTGGGTGTACAGAATATAAAGCAGATGTATTAGTGGCGAGGTATTAGTTTGTTAACCTCTCCTTTGCGAAGGTTAACAATGAGATAGTATTATGAGATTCCGTTTGACAAGTCGAACGTGAATACGAATATGTAAATGAGCTAACTGCTGACTGTTTTCACGTTGCGAATAACCATCAAAGGATTAATTGATGGATCTGCTTATAAGTGACAGAAATTTCCGAAGTGAAGCTTGGCGTGCGGTGTAATAGTTTTGAAAAATCGTTTTGCGAAAACCCGCATGCTAAAGTTAATTTTGGGAACGAATCGAGAGGCTAATAGGATCTGATTGAGGAAAATCATAGAAGGCGTGCTTAGGTTGAAGGGAAAGGGGAAACTCAACGCTACTGGCTAATTTGGAAAGGAATCGGGTGCGTCGTTGGTAAAAGCCTCGTGATGAAGTTGCAATAGAGGGAAAAGAGTTCTGAGTTCTGTTTGAAAGTTGTTTTAAGAACAACTGATATGATTTTCATTACGTTCAAATTATTTGAGGTCCCCGTGGTTTATTTCTACGTTTAAAATAAACGTTTCCGGTAAATCCTCATTTCATCTCCTTTTGAAAAGTATTATCTCGAAATCTTGGGGGCGAGTCAAGGAGTTTCACAAGTGACTTTTTCGTCACATTGTCGGTATATACGAGAACCGTTAAGGATATTAGAAGATTTGCGGAGAACGTGTTTACACCCTTCGAGAAAATCATGTTTGTACTTATCTCTACCGTGGAGTACCAATTTGTGGATCTCATCTTCGACATGCATCTCTATCAAGTGTCTTGTATTAAACCCTTTGATTTAGATTAATCAAAGTTGGGGAGTAAGCGAGCATAACTGGAATGAAGCTTCGAAAGTGTTTTCGAACGCGGTGCTGAGTCTATGTAGGCGAAAGAGGAGTTTCTCGTATTGATTCGTAACAAGAGAGTTCATATCAAGGTAGTAGTGGATCATACTTGACGATTGGTGTGCTGGATTGGAAAGATTTTCTACACACATTTCGTTAATTCAAGATTGTTTTCCAGCAAATTTGGACCCTTCTGAGAATGTCGATTCTCGGTTAGTCGGATAAAAGGCTTGACGAAATTTTGAGGACAAAATTCTTTTAAGTTGGGGAGAATGTAACATCCGCAAAATAATTAATAGAATTATTTGGGTGTTAATCCAATTAAATCAATTTAGTACTTAACTGGTAAATTTATCGAGTGCTAAAATTATTTATTTGTCGTCATCGGATCGTTAACCGGATAATACGGACCAAGGAAGTTTCGGAATCGAAATAGGAGATTTCGATCAATATGGTAATTTGACCGCGTTACAACAAATATTTTAATTTAAATATATATGTGTATACGTGTGTGCATGTGAAAGGAAAAGAAAGAATTAAAAAGAGAAAAGAAAAGAAAGAAGGGAACGAGAGACAGAGGAGAAACAGAGAGAAGAAGAGAAAAAGAAAAGAAGAGAGAAAGAAAGGGGGAGGAAGAAGAAGGGGAAAAAGGGGGCACTTCCGCTCAACGAAACGACTTCCTTCCAACACGAAAAATGCTCAGCGTTACTTCCTCTTCAATTTGGTACCAAGATCTTCATCATCAACTCACTCTCCCTCACTTTGCCATTTTCGAATTTGAGGAGAAAATTGGAGTTTTGATGGTTGTAACTCAAGGGAAAGCTAAGGATGATGTTTAGGAGCGAGCACAAGGTGGATTACTCGAGTATTGAAGATCGATTGGGTGATTTGGAGTTGAAAATCAAGATTGGGGTTTTTGGTGAATAGTGGTTTGAGGTTGAAGAAGATGATGAATAGTGTCCATGGAGGATTTCGAGGAATTCGGCATTCCGGTCAAAAGCGGTTTCGTGATCGAGTGGGAAGCTTTGGAAGCGGATTGGGTGTCGCCGGAGCGGGGAGCGTTCGTGTGGCTACTCGGTGATTTCGGCTCGATCGTGGTTCACGCTTCAAGGGTGAGTTCTACTCACGCTTAGGATTTTTGTTTTTCGAATTAACTGTTTTATCGCTTTCGCTGGACTGGAATATTTCTGGATATTGTCTGTTTCGTGTTAGGAATCGATCGGAGCGAGTCTCGAGTTGTCTTGCGTTGAAATGGAATTTTTGGTGATTTGATTTCGAAAGATTTTGACTTAAAAACCGTTAATTGGAAAATATGTCATTTTTGATAAAATGCGTTTTGATTGAGTTTTTAATTGGGTTGATTGATTGTGTGGTTTTAGTTGGGTCTATTTTGTTGGTTGTTTGGTCTGTTTTCGATCAGAACAAGAATCGGAATTGAGCGGAACGAGTATCGGGATCAATCGGAAAGCGATTTTTCATAAAACAGGCCATTATTGCAATGCTGTCAAATGAGCACGACCCGTGCGTCCAGGGGCACGACCCGTGCGCCCTGTTCTGTCCAAAATTTTCAAAGTGCCCAAAATGATTCCGTTTCGATTCCAATCCTCTCCTAATCCTTTCCTAACCCTTCTATAATGATATTAGGCTTATAATGCCATGATTTTGGGTATGTTTCAAAAGTGTTTTATAAAATACTTTCGAAGTTGAAATTGTTTCGAAAAGCCGAATAATAGTACACGTGTGCGGATATATTTATTAATAATAAAACAGACTATGAGTCCTACGTAGTAGGGTATAAGTGACGCGGGATGATTACTATTTATTCGTCTAAACCGGTCTACGATTCACGATATATATATTATATCGACTATAGGAAACGGCCCAATGCGGGTATTACGTTCAGTTACCGGTCTAATGTAAACGAACTAAATGTTCATGTGTCTGTAGATATATTTATTATATCGAGTTGGGTGACGACCCATGTTAACATACTAGGCGGGGAAGTCATGATCCCTTACCCTAGGCTCCGTGCCATTAGGAAACACTATTGGTATTGGGGTTCACCGGGATTTAGCACTGGATTGCAGTCGGTGTTATGTTGAAAGTTTTGTCGTACGATACACCGGGATTTAGCACTGGATTGCAGTCGGTGTCGTACTGTACGGTTCACCGGGATTTAGCACAGGATTGCAGTCGGTGCCGTACTGAGTCATAACACGTTCACCGGGAGTTAGCACTGGATTGCAGTCGGTGTCGTGTTGAATTAAAATGCGCGTGGTTATAAATTAAACCACGAATGAAATAAGGTCCTATAATACGGTTCACCGGGATTTAGCACTGGATTGCAGTCGGTGTCGTGTTAAGTTAAAGAGGATTCATAATTGAACCGAGAGTGTAGATAGGGGTCTCGGTAGAACTCACTGAGATTGTATCTCATTGTTTATATGTTGTGGTTTTACAGATAAACAGGGAAAGTGGACATCCAAGAGGCACGAGTAGGTGGTACTCGGATGGTGGCTGAAGACTTAGCGTTATGCTTAAGTTTATATTTCCTTTTGTTGTCTATGTACTACAACTCTATGTATTGGTATTATAATTTTTATTCCGCTTTCTTGTATAATATTGGGCACTATAGTTTGCTGAAGGTTATGGTCAGGAAACCTGTTCGGTCTTAATTGTACTTAAGACTGTTTTGTTGTTATTCAGTGAGAACTATATTGCGGTGTTCAATATCTTTGCAGGAATTTTATATCTCTGATGATTTAGGTTTGGTACACTTGGGTATTTTTACTCGATAAAAAAATACCGGGGTGTTACAGTCTGATTCGGGTTAGGGATCGATTGGGGCGAGTCTCGGGTTGCGTCGCGTTAAAATGGAATTTTTGGGTGATTTGATTCGAGAGATTTTGATTTAAAAACGTTATTTGGAAAATCGTCGTATTTTGATAAACTTCGATTTGATTAAGATTTTGATTGATTGATTGATGTTGATTGGATTGATTGATTGTGTGGTTTGTATTGGGTCTATTGTATTGGTTGTCAAATCTGTTTTCAGTCGGAACGAAAATCGGAATTGAGCGGAATAGCGAATTTCGCAAGAAAACGGAAAACCTGCACTTTTCTGCAGAGGGTCGCGTCGCGACCCGTCCCTTTCGCGTCGCGACCTGGCCCAGTTTTGTCACGCAAAAATGTTTCTGTCGTTTCTCGCGTCGCGACGGTAGCAATTCGCGTCGCGACGTTTTGCAGATTTTCAACAGTTTTTCACTGAGTTTGTTTTCGCGATATCTTTTGATCCGGGAACCCGATTGAGGTGTTCTAAGATGCGTTGGAAAGCTTATTCAGAGGCCTAACTGAATATTCTATTTCTAAGGCAAAATTAATTGTTTTTGATATGGAAAATTGTGTCGAAAAGCGGTCAACTAGAGTGCGAGTGTGAACTTGGATTTTATAAAATGTGGATTAAAGTGTTTCATTGATTGTCTGATTCGATGGACCGTGGGTTCATAGTACTGTAGATATACGTATAAAGTATATCGAGTTGGGTGACGACCCATTATTTAACATACTAGGGGGAGGCAGTCATGATCCTTTTACCTAGGCTCCATGCCAATAGGAGAAGGTACTATTGGTAGGGGGGTTCACCGCCTTGCAGCGTTCGCGTCAGCGGTGTTATGTTGTTTGTAGTACGTTTACCGGGTTCTTCGTTCGCGTCAGCGGTATCGTACTAGACTAACAGGTTACCGGGTTCTTCGTTCGCGTCAGCGGTAATCTGTTAAAATGTTTTATGCGGTCCATCGGGGTAGCGTTCGCGCAGCCGATGCCGTATTGAATTAATACCGGATTTCATAACTGAACCGAGAGTGTTAGTAGGGGTTTCGGTAGAACTCACTGAGATTGTATCTCACTGTTTAATTGTTGTTGATTTACAGAGACACAGGGACAGCGGAAATCCAAGAGGCACGAGTAGGTTGAGCTCGGACTGGTTGCTGATAGCCTAGCTTTATGTTAAGCTTATTTCCCTTTTGTTGTCTGTATACTAAACATTATGTATTTAAGGTATATCTTTCTTCCGCTTTCTTGTATGATACTGAATACTATAATTGCTGATGGTATAAGGTCTGAGAACCATATTGTCTTGTTGTAAATAAGACTGTTTGGGTTATATTCAGCGAAAAATTTATAGTGATATTCAGTGTCTAAGCAGGAAATATATCTCTAATGTGTTACTATGGTGCACTTGGGTATTTTTAGTAGATAGAAATACCGGGGTGTTACATTGTTGTTGTTGTTCAAGAAGATAATAAAGATTTTATTGAGAATATTTCAGTAGAGGCTGTTGTTGTTGTTGTTGTTGTTGTTGTTGTTGTTGTTAAAGAAGATAATAAAGATTCTATTAAGAATATTTCAGTAGAGGCTGTTGTTGTTGTTGTTGTTGTTCAAGAAGATAATAAAGATTCTATTGAGATTTTTCAGTAGAGGCTGTCGTTGTTGTTGTTGTTGTTCAAGAAGATAATAAAGATTCTATTGAGAATATTTCAGTAGAGGTTGTTGTTGTTGTTGTTGTTGTTCAAGAAGATAATAAAGATTCTATTGAGAATATTTCAGTAGAGGCTGTTGTTGTTGTTGTTGTTGTTATTGTTGTTGTTGTTGTTGTTGTTGTTCAAGAAGATGATAAAGATTCTATTGAGAATATTTCAGTAGAGGCTCTTGTTGTTGTTGTTGTTGTTGTCGTTGTTGTTGTTGTTCAAGAAGATAATAAAGATTCTATTGAGAATATTTCAATAGAGGTTGTTGTTGTTGTTGTTGTTCAAGAAGATAATAAAGATTCAATTGAGAATATTTCAATACAGGCTGTTGTTGTTGTTGTTGTTCAAGAAGATAATAAAGATTCTATTGAGAATATTTCAGTAGAGGCTGTTGTTGTTGTTGTTGTTGTTGTTGTTCAAGAAGACAATAAAGATTTTATTGAGAATATTTCAGTAGAGGTTGTTGTTGTTGTTGTTGTTGTTGTTGTTCAAGAAGATAATAAAGATTCTATTGAGAATATTTCAGTAGAGGCTGTTGTTGTTGTTCAAGAAGATAATAAAGATTCTATTGAGAATATTTCAGTAGAGGCTGTTGTTGTTGTTGTTGTTGTTGTTGTTGCTGTTGTTGTTGTTGTTGTTGTTGTTGTTGTTGTTATTGTTGTTGTTGTTGTTCATGTGACATCCCAGACTACTTTCAGAACTGTCAACTGCCCCCACAAACCAACACGTGTCTTTCCAGCATGCGTTGTCCTCACTTGCATGCTTTCTAGGAAACTTCCCAGAAGGTCACCCATCCCACTACTACTCCAAGTCAAGCACGCTTAACTATGGAGTTCTTATGGGAAGGGCTCCCGAAAAGAAGATGCATCTTGTTGGTATAGGTAGTCCAAATCAACTCTTTTAAGCCTTCCTTCAACTATACAGTCCCATACCTGCACAGCCTCAGGATCCCTCTCATTCCGGTGTGTATTCGGTTCATTCACGTGTCCCTTCGCCTAGAAGCTGCCAGGAGCCGCTCTTTGCCGTGCCAACTTTTTGGGCACCGGCGATCACTCCCCGCCCTCGTCAGCCACGGATGTCACATGCCCACCAGCTTCCGCTTGGTTCGTCCCCGAACCTGTAACATCCGCAAAATAATTAACCGAATTATTTGGATGTTAACCCAATTGAATTAATTTAGTACTTGACTGGTAAATTTACTGAGTGCTAAAATTATTTATTGGTTGTCATCGGATCGTTAACCGGATAATACGGACCAAGGAAGTTTTGGAATCGAAATAGGAGATTTCGATCGATATGGTAATTTGACCGCATTGCAACATATATATTAAATAAATAAATAAGTGTGTGTGTGTGTATGTGTTAAAAAGGAAAGAAAGGGAAGAATTAAGAAAGAATTGCACGCGAGAACAGAAGGGAGAAACAGAGAAAAGGAGAGAAAAGAAAGAAGAGAGAAAGAAAGGGGGAGGAAGAAGAAGAGGAAAAAGGGGGCAATTCCGCTCATCAAAACGACTTCCGTCCAACACGAAAAATGTTCAGCGCTACTTCCTCTTCGTTTTGGTACCAAAATCTTCATCATCAACTCACTCTCCTCAAATCCACCATTTTCGATTTCAGAGGAAAAAATAGAGGTTTTGTGGTTCAAGCTCAAGGGAAAGCTAAGGACGATGTTTAGGAGCGAGCACGAGGTGGATTACTCGAGTATTGAAGATCGATTGGGTGAGTTAGGTTGAAAAATCAAGATTTGAGGTTTATGTGAATAGTGACTTGAGGTGAAGAAGATGATGAATAGTGCCCATGGAGAATTTCGGGAAATCGGTATTTCGGTCAAAAGCGATTTCGTGATCGAGTGGGAAGTTTTGGAAGCGGATTGGAGCGACGTCGGAACGGAAAGTTTATGCGGGGAACGTTCGTGTGGTTTTGTCAGAAAAGCGGTGTCGCGGAAAGTCTCGGTGATTTGGCGAAGTCTCGGTGATTTTGAAGTCTCGGTGTCGGCACACGCTTCGAGGGTGAGTTCTACTCACGTTTAGGATTTTATGTTTCGAATTATTAATTACCTGTTTTATCGCTTTCGCTGGACTGGAATATTTCTGGATATTGTCTGTTTCGGATTAGGAATCGATCGGAGCGAGTCTCGAGTTGTGTCGCGTTGAAATGGAATTTTCGGTGATTTGATTTCGAAAGATTTTGACTTAAAAACCGTTAATTGGGAAATATGTCGCGTTTTGATAAAATCCGTTTTGAATGAGTTTTTGATTGACTTGAATGATTGCGTGACTTTGATTGAAACTGTTTTTATGGTTGTTAAATCTGTTTTTAATCGGAATTGAGCGGAATAGCGAATTTCGCAAGAAAACGGAAAACCTGCACTTTTCTAAAGAGGGTCGCGTCGCGACCCGTCCCCTTCGCGTCGCGACCTGGCCCAGTTTTGTTACGCAAAATGTTTCTGTCGTTTTTCGCGTCGCGACGGTAGCAATTCGCGTCGCGACGTTTTGCAGATTTTCAACAGTTTTTCACTGATTTTGTTTTCGCGATATCTTTTGATCCGGGAACCCGAGTAAGATGTTCTAAGATGCGTTGGAAAGCTTATTCAGAGGCCTAACTGAATATTCTATTTTTAAGGCAAAATGAATGGTTTTTGATATGGAAAATTGTGTCGAAATGCGGTCAACTAGAGTGCGAGTGTGAACTTGGATTTTATAAAACGTGGATTAAAGTGTTTCATTGATTGTTTGATTTGATGGACCGTGGGTTCATAGTATTGTAGATATACGTATAAAGTATATCGAGTTGGGTGACGACCCATTATTTAACATACTAGGGGGAGGCAGTCATGATCCTTTTACCTAGGCTCCATGCCAATAGGAGAAGGTACTATTGGTAGGGGGGTTCACCGCCTTGCAGCGTTCGCGTCAGCGGTGTTATGTTGTTTGTAGTACGTTTACCGGGTTCTTCGTTCGCGTCAGCGGTATCGTACTAGACTAACAGGTTACCGGGTTCTTCGTTCGCGTCAGTGGTAATCTGTTAAAATGTTTTATGCGGTCCATCGGGGTAGCGTTCGCGCAGCCGATGCCGTATTGAATTAATACCGGATTTCATAACTGAACCGAGAGTGTTAGTAGGGGTTTCGGTAGAACTCACTGAGATTGTATCTCACTGTTTAATTGTTGTTGATTTACAGAGACACAGGGACAGCGGAAATCCAAGAGGCACGAGTAGGTTGAGCTCGGACTGGTTGCTGATAGCCTAGCTTTATGTTTAAGCTTATTTCCCTTCTGTTGTCTGTATACTAAGACATTATGTATTTAAGGTATATCTTTCTTCCGCTTTCTTGTATGATACTGAATACTATAATTGCTGATGGTGTATGGTCTGAGAACCATATTGTCTTGTTGTAAATAAGACTGTTTGGGTTATATTCAGCGAAAAATTTATAGTGATATTCAGTGTCTAAGCAGGAAATATATCTCTGATGTGTTACTATGGTGCACTTGGGTATTTTTAGTAGATAGAAATACCGGGGTGTTACAGTTGGTATCAAAGCAGTTCGACCTAGTCGGACTTAGTTTAGGGTTGAGTCGATTCCTTGCTAGTCCTTTTTGTAATTACACTTGTGATGCTAAGAGACATTGAGCCTGATCAACTTAATACTTAGTGCATCATAAGCGGAATTATGACTGGATGATCAAGATGCAATCCTCGACCAAAACCGGAATCTTCAACCGGTGCATCCTCAGGAAAGGTGACATAACGGTGGAAGTATACACCGCTAAGTTTGAAAAGTTGTCTCAGTTTTACCAAGTGGTAAAGTAAGCTTCGGATGACGAACGGAGAATGCAGAAGTATAAGACGGGCATAAGTGCTTTTATGATTTATGGTCTCAGTTCTTCTACTGCTACCAATTATGTTGCCTTGGTGCAATCATCTAATGTCGCCGAGGATGATCTCATAGGAAATATGGGAAAGGAAAGAAGGTAGTTGAAATATCAACTCCGAATGCAAAGTCCTAAGATAATTTCATCAAAGGAAAAGCAGATGCAATTCTTTGATTCTTCAAAGGTCAGAAGATGTTCTAACTGTGGAAAGCCTCACAGCGGTGATTGCAAGCGAAGATCTAATCGGTGCTATTACAGTAATGTAGAGGGTCACTATGGTAAACAGTGCCCTGCCAGGAAAAGTTCCAAGGAGTCATAAGCAGCTCCAAGGCAAGGACGAGTCAACACTTTGAATGCTTAGACAGTTACGAATGCCGACGGTATGCTTAGAAGGATGGGAGTCCTATTCAATGACTCGATCAGTATATTATAAGATTCGGGTGCAACCTATTGCTGTATATCCCGATCGCATGTGAATCGGTTGGGATTAACCTTATCTTCGCTATCCGAGCTGATAACTATCTTAACTGCGGCTAAGGGTCGTGTCCAGACCCAATCTTTGTGTCAGAATTGTCTACGTGTTATAGGAGACAGAACTTTCGTAGAAGGATTATTTGTTTGCCTGTGAGAAGTGTGGACACCATTTTGGGTATGAATTGGATGACTGCAAATCATGTTGCAATCGACTGTATTAATCAGCTATCAGCTTCGCTTCAGAATCAGTTGAATTGTCTAGGACAAATTCTGAAGCGGTTACCTAGTTCACCTTAGACGGTCAATCTTCATTCCAAGGTGCGGAAGCACGTGTTAGTAGGTTATCTGCATCCACTGGAACTAGTATTAGATTTATCATCTGTACAAGTTGTGAATGACTTTCTGGATGTTTTCACGATGAGGTTTCTTCTGAACCTCCAGAGCGAGAGGTAGGGTTTACTGTAGAATTGGTTCCTGGCACGGGATCAATATCTATTGTTTCTAATTGATGGTTTCTTGAGAATTAAAGGAAATGGAGTCTCAACTTGAAGAGTCGATGTTAAAGAAATTCATTCGACCGAGCGCTTTTCTATGGGGTGTTCCGGTGTTGCTTGTCAAGAAGAAATATGGAAGTAGGAGATTGTTTATTGATTATCAACAACTTAACAAAGTGACGGTCAAGAATAAATATCCCTTTGCCAAGGATAGATGATTTGCTTGAGCAATTTGAGGCGCTGCTGTGTTTTCTAAAAATTGATCTGAGGTCAGGATATCATCAAATAAAAGTTAGAGCCTTAGATATTCCGAAGACAGCTTTCCGTACTAGGTATGGACATTATGTGTTTGTAGTGATGCCATTCGGTTTGACTAATGCTCCAGCGATATTCATGGATTACCTGAACTGAGTTTTTCCTCAACTACCTAGATCAATTTGTAGTCGTTTTCATTGAGGGTATCTCGATGTGCTCGAAGACCATTGAGAAGCAAATCCAACATCTCCTCATTGTTCTGAGTGTACTCCGAGAAAGTAAGTTGTACTTGAAACCCTCGAAATGTGATTTTTGGGTGTCAGAGGTAAAGCCTTTGGGACATATGATTTCCCAAGTCGGGAGTTTCTGTAGATCCCAGTAAGAAGGAAGCGGTGTTGAATGGGAGTGACCGACGTCAGCCGCAGAGATCAAAAGTTTCTGGGTCTAGCCGGTTACTATCAGAGATTTGTTAAAGGGTTCTCACAGTTAGATTTCCACTTACTCGACTAACTCGAAAGGGGCAACCGTTTACGTGGGATGCTGCTTGTGGAGAAGGTTTTCAAGAATTGAAGGTTTGGTTGACTTCTGCTCCATTCCTGATTCTTCCGGATCCGTCTTTGAAATTCCAAATTTTACGGCGATGTTTCTGGGGAGGGTTTAGGAGGTGTTCTTGTGCAGAATCAACAAGAGGTAGCTTATGCGTCCAGACAATTGAAGACTCATGATTTGTAATTGGCATCTATTGTGTATGCACTGAAGATTTGGGGACGTTACCTGTATGGGTCTCGTTTCGAAGTATCTAGTGGTCACAATAGTTTAAGGTATCTGTTTGATCAGAATGAACTGAATAGCAGGCAGAGAAGTGTGTAGAATTTCTGAAGGATTATGACTTCGGGTTGAAGTATCATCCAGGAAATTCCAATGTTGAAGCTGATGCATAAGATGGAATCATCGGAGTCTTTTGGAGACTCAAATCTGAATTCAAGATCGAGAGGAACCGGTTAGTGTTGAGCCATATGAGGATCTCTAGATCCCTAAGGGATTCTATACGCTTAGCACAGGAAGTTGATGTGAAGCTACAATCACAAAGGTACTTCCAGAGATAGTGATGGAGTCAGTTGTTTCAACGGTAGAATCTGTGCGCCCGATGATGAGAACAATAAAAGGCAAGTGTTAGAGGAAGCACACCGAAATTTATATTCTGTTCCAGGGTGTACAGAATGTAAAGCAGATGTATTAGCGGCGAGGTATTAGTTTGTTAACCTCTCCTTTGTGAAGGTTAACAATGAGATAGTATTATGAGATTCCGTTTGACAAGTCAAACGTGAATACGAATATGTAAATGAGGTAACTGCTGACTGTTTTCACGTTGCGAATAACCATCAAAGGATTAATTGATGGATCTACTTGTAGGTGACTGAAATTTCCGGAGTGAAGCTTGGCGTGCGGTGTAATAGTTTTGAAAAATCGTTTTTGTGAAAACCCGCATGCTAAAGTTAATTTTGGGAACGAATCAAGAGACTAATAGGATATAATTAGGAGGAAAATCCTAGGAGGATTACTTAGGTTGAGGGGAAGCTCTCAACGCTATTGACTAATTCGGAAAGGAGCTCTAAGTTCTGTTTGATAGTTGTTTGGACAACAACTGAGGTGATTTTCAGTACGTTCAATTTATTTGATGTCCCCGTGGTTTATTTCTATGTTTAAGATAAACGTTTCTGGTAAATCCTCATTTCATCTTCTTTCGAAAAGTATTATCTCGAAATCTTGGGGGCGAGTCAAGAAGTTTCACCAGTGACCTTTTCCTCACATTGTCGGTGTGTACGAGAACCGTTAAGGATATTAGAAGAATTGTTGAGAAAGTGTTTACACCTTTCGAGGAAATCGTGTTTGTTTTTACGTCTACCGAGGAGTACTTTGGTTTGGATTAATCAAAGTTGGGGAGCAAGTGAGGAATGAAGCTTCAGAAGTGTTTTCGGACGCGGTGCCGAGCCTAACTAGGCGAAAGAGGAGTTTCTCGTGTTGATTCGTAACCAGAGAGTTCGTACCAAGGTAGTAGTGGATCATACTTGGAGATGGATGTGCCAACTTCGTGAAGATTTCTACATTTATTTCGTTAATTCAAGATTGTGTTCCAGCAACTTAAGACCTTTCTGAGAGTGTCGATTCTCGGTTAGTCGGATGAAACACTTGACGAAATTTTGAGGACAAAATTCTTTCTAGTTGGGGAGAATGTAACATCCGCAAAATAATTAACCGAATTATTTGGATGTTAACCCAATTGAATTAATTTAGTACTTGACTGGTAAATTTACTGAGTGCTAAAATTATTTATTGGTTGTCATCGGATCGTTAACCGGATAATACGGACCAAGGAAGTTTTGGAATCGAAATAGGAGATTTCGATCGATATGGTAATTTGACCGCATTGCAACATATATATTAAATAAATAAATAAGTGTGTGTGTGTATGTGTTAAAAAGGAAAGAAAGGGAAGAATTAAGAAAGAATTGCACGCGAGAACAGAAGGGAGAAACAGAGAAAAGGAGAGAAAAGAAAGAAGAGAGAAAGAAAGGGGGAGGAAGAAGAAGAGGAAAAAGGGGGCAATTCCGCTCATCAAAACGACTTCCGTCCAACACGAAAAATGTTCAGCGCTACTTCCTCTTCGTTTTGGTACCAAAATCTTCATCATCAACTCACTCTCCTCAAATCCACCATTTTCGATTTGAGAGGAAAAAATAGAGGTTTTGTGGTTCAAGCTCAAGGGAAAGCTAAGGACGATGTTTAGGAGCGAGCACGAGGTGGATTACTCGAGTATTGAAGATCGATTGGGTGAGTTAGGTTGAAAAATCAAGATTTGAGGTTTATGTGAATAGTGAGTTGAGGTGAAGAAGATGATGAATAGTGCCCATGGAGAATTTCGGGAAATCGGTATTTCGGTCAAAAGCGATTTCGTGATCGAGTGGGAAGTTTTGGAAGCGGATTGGAGCGACGTCGGAACGGAAAGTTTATGCGGGGAACGTTCGTGTGGTTTTGTCAGAAAAGCGGTGTCGCGGAAAGTCTCGGTGATTTGGCGAAGTCTCGGTGATTTTGAAGTCTCGGTGTCGGCACACGCTTCGAGGGTGAGTTCTACTCACGTTTAGGATTTTATGTTTCGAATTATTAATTACCTGTTTTATCGCTTTCGCTGGACTGGAATATTTCTGGATATTGTCTGTTTCGGATTAGGAATCGATCGGAGCGAGTCTCGAGTTGTGTCGCGTTGAAATGGAATTTTCGGTGATTTGATTTCGAAAGATTTTGACTTAAAAACCGTTAATTGGGAAATATGTCGCGTTTTGATAAAATCCGTTTTGAATGAGTTTTTGATTGACTTGAATGATTGCGTGACTTTGATTGAAACTGTTTTTATGGTTGTTAAATCTGTTTTTAATCGGAACAAGAATCAGAATTGAGCGGAATAGCGAATTTCGCAAGAAAACGGAAAACCTGCACTTTTCTAAAGAGGGTCGCGTCGCGACCCGTCCCCTTCGCGTCGCGACCTGGCCCAGTTTTGTTACGCAAAATGTTTCTGTCGTTTTTCGCGTCGCAACGGTAGCAATTCGCGTCGCGACGTTTTGCAGATTTTCAACAGTTTTTCACTGATTTTGTTTTCGCGATATCTTTTGATCCGGGAACCCGAGTAAGATGTTCTAAGATGCGTTGGAAAGCTTATTCAGAGGCCTAACTGAATATTCTATTTTTAAGGCAAAATGAATTGTTTTTGATATGGAAAATTGTGTCGAAAAGCGGTCAACTAGAGTGCGAGTGTGAACTTGGATTTTATAAAACGTGGATTAAAGTGTTTCATTGATTGTTTGATTTGATGGACCGTGGGTTCATAGTATTGTAGATATACGTATAAAGTATATCGAGTTGGGTGACGACCCATTATTTAACATACTAGGGGGAGGCAGTCATGATCCTTTTACCTAGGCTCCATGCCAATAGGAGAAGGTACTATTGGTAGGGGGGTTCACCGCCTTGCAGCGTTCGCGTCAGCGGTGTTATGTTGTTTGTAGTACGTTTACCGGGTTCTTCGTTCGCGTCAGCGGTATCGTACTAGACTAACAGGTTACCGGGTTCTTCGTTCGCGTCAGCGGTAATCTGTTAAAATGTTTTATGCGGTCCATCGGGGTAGCGTTCGCGCAGCCGATGCCGTATTGAATTAATACCGGATTTCATAACTGAACCGAGAGTGTTAGTAGGGGTTTCGGTAGAACTCACTGAGATTGTATCTCACTGTGTAATTGTTGTTGATTTACAGAGACACAGGGACAGCGGAAATCCAAGAGGCACGAGTAGGTTGAGCTCGGACTGGTTGCTGATAGCCTAGCTTTATGTTTAAGCTTATTTCCCTTCTGTTGTCTGTATACTAAGACATTATGTATTTAAGGTATATCTTTCTTCCGCTTTCTTGTATGATACTGAATACTATAATTGCTGATGGTGTATGGTCTGAGAACCATATTGTCTTGTTGTAAATAAGACTGTTTGGGTTATATTCAGCGAAAAATTTATAGTGATATTCAGTGTCTAAGCAGGAAATATATCTCTGATGTGTTACTATGGTGCACTTGGGTATTTTTAGTAGATAGAAATACCGGGGTGTTACAGAACCACACCGTACTGAGAGAGGTCTGCTGCTCTGATACCATTTGTAACATCCCAGACTACTTTCAGAACTGTCAACTGCCCCCACAAACCAACACGTGTCTTTCCAGCATGCGTTGTCCTCACTTGCATGCTTTCTAGGAAACTTCCCAGAAGGTCACCCATCCCACTACTACTCCAAGTCAAGCACGCTTAACTATGGATTTCTTATGGGAAGGGCTCCCGAAAAGAAGATGCATCTTGTTGGTATAGGTAGTCCAAATCAACTCTTTTAAGCCTTCCTTCAACTATACAGTCCCATACCTGCACAGCCTCAGGATCCCTCTCATTCCGGTGTGTATTCGGTTCATTCACATGTCCCTTCGCCTAGAAGCTGCCAGGAGCCGCTCTTTGCTGTACCAACTTTTTGGGCACCGGCGATCACTCCCCGCCCTCGTCAGCCACGGATGTCACATGCAATGTAACATCCGCAAAATAATTAATAGAATTATTTGAATGTTAACCCAATTGAATTATTTTAGTACTTAACTGGTAAATTTATTGAGTGCAAAAATTAATTATTGGTCGTCATCGGATCGTTAACCGGATAATACGGACCAAGGAATTTTTGGAATCGAAATAGGAGATTTCGATCGATATGGTAATTTGACCGCGTTGCAACTTAAATATTAAATAAATATATATATATATATGTATAAGTGTGTGCGTGTGAAAGGAGAAGAAAGAATTAAAAAGAGAAAAGAAAAGAAAGAGGATGCGAGAAACAGAGGGGAAGAAAGAAAAAAGAAAAGAAGAGAGAAAGAAAGGGGGAGGAAGAAGAAGAGGAAAAAGGGGGCAATTCCGCTCATCAAAACGACTTCCGTCCAACACGAAAAATGCTCAGCGTTACTTCCTCTTCGATTTGGTACCAAGATCTTCATCATCAACTCACTCTACACGAATTTGCCATTTACGGTTTGAAGCTCAAGGTGGCGTTTTTGAGAGCTATCTTCGTCAATAAAGCGGTTTGAAGGCTAGGGGAGTTCGAATGGAGGCTTGGGTACTAGCTTGGGGTGAAAGAATCAAGGTTTGATTGGGTGAGATTTGAGAAATCAAATTTGGGGTTTTTGGTGAATAGTGGTTTGAGGTTGAAGAAGATGATGAATAGTGTCCATGGAGGGTTTCGAGGAATTCGGCATTCCGATTAAAAGCGGTTTCGTGATCGAGTGGGAAGCTTTGGAAGCGGATTGGGTGTCGCCGGAGCGGGGAGCGTTCGTGTGGCTACTCGGTGATTTCGGCTCGATCGTGGTTCACGCTTCAAGGGTGAGTTCTACTCACGCTTAGGATTTTATGTTTCGAATTAATTAATTAAAATGAGTTTTTGATTGATTGTGTGACTTTGATTGAGACTGTTTTTATAGTTGTCAAAACTGTTTTCAACCGGAACAAGAATCGGAATTGAGCGGAATAGCGAATTTCGCAAGAAAACGGAAAACCTGTAGTTTTCTGCAGAGGGTCGCGTCGCGACCTGTCCCTTTCGCATCGCGACCTGGCCCAGTTTTGTCACGCAAAAAGTTTCTGTCGTTTTTCGCGTCGCGACGGTAGCAGTTCGCTTCGCGACGCTTTGCAGATTTTCAACAGTTTTTCACTGATTTTGTTCTGGCGATATCTTTTGATTCCGGAACCCGATTGAGGTGTTCTAAGATGCGTTGGAAAGCTTATTCAGAGACCTAACTGAATATTCTATTTTTAAGGCAAAATGAACTGTTTTTGATATTGAAAATTGTGTCGAAAAGCGGTCAACTAGAGTGCGAGTGTGAACTTGGATTTTATAAAATATGGATTAAAGTGTTTCATTGATTGTTTGATTTGATGGACCGTGGGTTCATGGTACTGTAGATATATATGTTTATATATATATCGAGTTGGGTGACGACCCATGTTTTGACATACTAGGCGGGGCAGTCATGCTCCCCCAACCTAGGCTCCGTGCCAATAGGAGAATGTACTATTGGTAAGGGGGTTCACCGGGATTAGCACTGGATTTGCAGTCGGTGTTATGTCATGAGTTTGTTGTACGTTCACCGGGATTAGCACTGGATTTGCAGTCGGTGTCGTACTGTGCGATACACCGGGATTAGCACTGGATTTGCAGTCGGTACCGCACTTTGTTTGTTCACGTTCACCGGGATTTGCACTGGATTTGCAGTCGGTGTCGTGATGATTTTAAAAAGGATTTTTAATCGAACCGAGAGAGTTAGTAGGGGTATCGGTAGAACTCACTGAGATTGTATCTCACTGTTTAAATGTTGTTGATTTACAGAGACACAGGGGCAGCGGAAATCCAAGAGGCACGAGTAGGTTGAGCTCGGACTGGATGCTGATAGCCTAGCTTTATGTTTAAGCTTATTTCCCTTTTGTTGTCTGTATACTAAAACATTATGTATTTAGTGTATATCTTTCTTCCGCTTTCTTGTATGATACTGAATACTATAGATGCTGATGGTATATGGTCTGAGAACCATATTGTCTTGTTGTAAATAAGACTGTTTGGGTTATATTCAGCGAAAAATTTATAGTGATATTCAGTGTCTAAGCAGGAAATATATCTCTGATGTGTTACTAATGTGCATTTGGGTATTTCTAGTCAATAGAAATACCTGGGTGTTACAGTTGGTATCAGAGCAGTTCGACCTAGTCGGACTTAGTTTAGGGTTGAGTCGATTCCTTGTTAGTCCTGGTTGTAATTACACTTGTGATGCTAAGAGACATTGAGCCTGATCAACTTAATACTTAGTGCATCATAAGCGGAATTATGACTGGATGATCAAGATGCAATCCTCGACCAAAACCGGAGTCTCCAACCGGTGCATCCTCAGGAAAGGTGACATGACGGTGGAAGGATACACCGCTAAGTTTGGAAAGTTGTTTCAATTTTACCAAGTGGTAAAGTAAGCTCCGGATGACGAATGGAGAATGCAGATGTATAAGAAGGGCCTTAGTGCTTTTATGACTTAGGGTCTCAGTTCTTATACTATTACCAATTATGTTGCCTTGGTACAATCAGCCTATGTCGCCGAGGATGATCTCATAGGATATATGGGAAAGGAAAGAAGGAAGTTGAATTATCAACTCCGAATGCAAAGTCCTAAGATAATTTCATCAAAGGAAAAGCAGATGCAATTCTTTGATTCTTCAAAGGTCAGAAGATGTTCTAACTGTGGAAAGCCTCACAGCGGTGATTGCAAGCGAAAATCTAATCGGTGCTATTATAGAAATGTAGAGGGTCACTATGGTAAAGAGTGCCTTGTAAGGAAGAATTCCAAGGAGTTACAAGCAGCTCCAAGGCAAGGACGAGTCAACACTTTGAATGCTTAGACAGTTACGAATGCTGACGGTATACTTAGAAGGATGGGAGTCCTATTCAATAACTCGATCAGTATATTATATGATTCGGGTGCAACCTATTGCTGTATATCCCGATCGCGTGTGAATCAGTTGGGATTAGCCTTATCATCCCTATCCGAGCTGATAACTATCTTAACTGCGGCTAAGGGTCGTGTCCAGACCCAATCCTTGTGTCAGAATTGTCTACGTGTTATAGGAGACAGAACTTTCGTAGAAGGATTATTTGTTTGCCTGTGAGAAGTGTGGACACCATTTTGGGTATGAATTGGATGACTGCAAATCATGTTGCAATCGACTGTATTAATCAACTATCAGCTTCGCTTCAGAATCAGTTGAATCGTCTAGGATAAATTCCGAAGCGGTTACCTAGTTCACCTTAGACGGTCAATCTTCATTCCAAGGTGCGGAAGCACATGTTAGTATGTTATCCGCGTCCACTGAAACTAGTTTAGATTTGGCGAACATTCAGGTTGTGAATGACTTTCTGGATGTTTTCACGATGAAGTTTCTTCTGAATCTCCTGAGCGAGAGGTAGAGTTTACGGTAGAATTGGTTCCTGGCACGGGATCAATATCTATTGTTTCTTATTGAATGTTCCTTTAGAATTCAAGGAAATGGAGTCTCAACTTGAAGAGTCGACGTTAAAGAAATTCCTTCGACCGAGTGCTTCTCTAAGGAGTGCTCTGGTGTGGTTAGTCGAAAGGAAAAATGGTAGCATGAGATTGTGTATTGATTACCGACTACTCAACAAAGTGACAATCAAGAACAAATATCCTTTGCCAAGGATACACGAATTGCTGGATCAACTTCGAGGTGCCGTGGTGTCTTCAAAAATTGATCTGATGTCAGGTTATCATCAAATAAAAGTTAGAGCCTTAGATATTCCGAAGACAGCTTTCCGTACTAGGTATGGACATTACGAGTTAGTAGTGATGCCCTTCGGTTTGACTAATGCTCCAGCGGTATTCATGGATTACATGAACCGAGTGTTCCACGCTTATCTGGATTAGTTCGTTGTGGTTTTCATGATGATATCTTGGTGTACTCTAAGACCATTGAGGAACATGTTCAACATCTCCGCATTGTTCTGAAAGTACTCCGAGAAAATAAGTTGTACTTGAAACCTTCGGAGTGTGATTTTTGGGTGCCAGAGGTAAAGTCTTTGGGACATGTGATTTCCCCAGTCGGGAATTTCTGTAGATCCCAGTAAGAAGGAAGCGGTGTTGAATGGGAGTGACCAACAGCAGTCACAGAGATCAGAAGTTTTTGGGTCTAGCTGGTTACTATAAGAGATTTGTTCAAGGGTTCTCACAGTTAGCTCTCCACTTACTCGGTTAACTCGTAAGGGTCATCCGTTTACGTGGAATGCCGATTGTGAAGGATGTTTTCTAGAGTCGAAGATTTTGACTTCTGCTCCAATCCTGATTCTTCCGGTTCCGTCATTGGAATTTTAAATTTTCGATGACGCTTCAGGGAAGGGTTTAGGATGTATTCTAATGCAAAGATCAACAAGTGGTAGCTTAGGCGTCCAGACAATTAAGGTCTCGTGAAGAGAATTATCCAACTCATGAATTGGAGTAAATAGCTATTGTGTATGCACTGAAGATTTGGAGACGTTACCTGTATGGGTCTCGTTTCGAAGTCTTTAGTGGTCACAAGAGTTTAAGGTATCTGTTTGATCAGAAAGAACTGAATAGCAGGCAGAGAAGTGTGTTGAATTTCTGGAGGATTATAAATTCGTGTTGATGTAGCATTCAAGAAAGGCCAATGTTGTACCTGATGCGCCGAGTAGGAAATCCATTCACATAGCAGAGTTGATGCTGCAAGAAATGGAATTGTTAGAGTCTCTTAGATCTAAGTTGGAGTACATCCATAAGTTTCCACTTTGGTGGCGAGGTATTAGTTTGTTAACCTCTCCTTGGTGAAGGTTAAAAGTGAGATTGTCTTACGAGATTCCATTTGACGAGTCGAACATGAATACGAATATGAAAGTGAGGTGATTGTTGACTGTTTTTCACATTGCAATTAACCACCAAAGGATTAATTAATGGATCTGCTTGCAAGTGACTGAAATTTCCGAAATGAAGCTTGACGTGCGGTATGGTAGTTTTGAAAAATCATTTTTGTGAGAACCCGCATGCTAAAGTTAATTTTGGGAACGAATCAAGAGGCTAATAGGACCTGATTGAGGAGGAAAATCCTAGGAGGATTACTTAGGTTGAGGAGAAGTTCTCAACGCTATGGACTAATTTGGAAAGGAATCGGGTGCGTCGTTGGTAAAAACCTCGTGATGAAGTCGCAATAGAGGAAAAAGGAGCTCTGAGTTCTGTTTGATAGTTATTTTGAGAACAAGTGAGGTGATTGGCATTACGTTCAAATTTAATTGATGTCCCCACGGTTTATTTCTACGTTTAGGGTCAAAGTTTGTAGTAAAACTCTCAGTCCATCTTGTTGAAAAGTTTTATCTCGAAATCTTGGGGGCGAGTCAAGAAGTTTCACCAGTGACTTTTTCGTCACATTGTCGGTGTGTACGAGAACCGTTAAGGATATTAGAGGATTTGTTGAGAAAATGTTTACACCTTTCGAGGAAATCGTGTGTGTTTTTACGTCTACCGAGGAGTGCTTTGGTTTGGATTAATCAAAGTTGGGGAGCAAGTGAGGAATGAAGCTTCGGAAGTGTTTTCGAACGCGGTGCCGAGCCTATGTTGGCGAATGATGGGTTTCTCGTGTAGATGCGTGACCAGAAAGTTCGTATCAAAGTAGTAATGAATCATACTTGGAGATTGATGTGCCAACTTGGGAAGAGTTCCTACGCTCATATCGTTAGTTCGAGATTGTTTCCAGCAATTTAAGACCTTTCTGAGGATATCGATCCCCGGTTAGTCGGATGAAAAACTTGACGAAATTTTGAGGACAAAATTCTTTTAAGTTGGGGAGAATGTAACATCCGCAAAATAATTAATAGAATTATTTGAATGTTAACCCAATTGAATTATTTTAGTACTTAACTGGTAAATTTATTGAGTGCAAAAATTAATTATTGGTCGTCATCGGATCGTTAACCGGATAATACGGACCAAGGAATTTTTGGAATCGAAATAGGAGATTTCGATCGATATGGTAATTTGACCGCGTTGCAACTTAAATATTAAATAAATATATATATATATATGTATAAGTGTGTGCGTGTGAAAGGAGAAGAAAGAATTAAAAAGAGAAAAGAAAAGAAAGAGGATGCGAGAAACAGAGGGGAGGAGAGAAAAAAAGAAAAGAAGAGAGAAAGAAAGGGGGAGGAAGAAGAAGAGGAAAAAGGGGGCAATTCCGCTCATCAAAACGACTTCCGTCCAACACGAAAAATGCTCAGCGTTACTTCCTCTTCGATTTGGTACCAAGATCTTCATCATCAACTCACTCTACACGAGTTTGCCATTTTCGGTTTGAAGCTCAAGGTGGCGTTTTTGAGAGCTATCTTCGTCAATAAAGCGGTTTGAAGGCTAGGGGAGTTCGAATGGAGGCTTGGGTACTAGCTTGGGGTGAAAGAATCAAGGTTTGATTGGGTGAGATTTGAGAAATCAAATTTGGGGTTTTTGGTGAATAGTGGTTTGAGGTTGAAGAAGATGATGAATAGTGTCCATGGAGGGTTTCGAGGAATTCGGCATTCCGATCAAAAGCGGTTTCGTTATCGAGTGGGAAGCTTTGGAAGCGGATTGGGTGTCGCCGGAGCGGGGAGCGTTCGTGTGGCTACTCGGTGATTTCGGCTCGATCGTGGTTCACGCTTCAAGGGTGAGTTCTACTCACGCTTAGGATTTTATGTTTCGAATTAATTAATTAACTGTTTTACCGCTTTCGCTGGACTGGAATATTATTTGGTAATCGAGTTTGAGAGATTTTGGGTTGAAAACCGATAATTGGAAAATATGTCGCGTTTTGATACAATTCGTTTAAAATGAGTTTTTGATTGATTGTGTGACTTTGATTGAGACTGTTTTTATAGTTGTCAAAACTGTTTTCAACCGGAACAAGAATCGGAATTGAGCGGAATAGCGAATTTCGCAAGAAAACGGAAAACCTGCAGTTTTCTACAGAGGGTCGCGTCGCGACCTGTCCCTTTCGCGTCGCGACCTGGCCCAGTTTTGTCAAGCAAAAAGTTTCTGTCGTTTTTCGCGTCGCGACGCTTTGCAGATTTTCAACAGTTTTTCACTGATTTTGTTCTCGCGATATCTTTTGATTCCGGAACCCGATTGAGGTGTTCTAAGATGCGTTGGAAAGCTTATTCAGAGGCCTAACGGAATATTCTATTTTGAAGGCAAAATGAACTGTTTTTGATATTGAAAATTGTGTCGAAAAGCGGTCAACTAGAGTGCGAGTGTGAACTTGGATTTTATAAAATATGGATTAAAGTGTTTCATTGATTGTTTGATTTGATGGACCGTGGGTTCATGGTACTGTAGATATATATGTTTATATATATATCGAGTTGGGTGAGGACCCATGTTTTGACATACTAGGCGGGGCAGTCATGCTCCCCCAACCTAGGCTCCGTGCCAATAGGAGAATGTACTATTGGTAAGGGGGTTCACCGGGATTAGCACTGGATTTGCAGTCGGTGTTACGTCATGAGTTTGTTGTACGTTCACCGGGATTAGCACTGGATTTGCAGTCGGTGTCGTACTGTGCGATACACCGGGATTAGCACTGGATTTGCAGTCGGTGCCGCACTTTGTTTGTTCACGTTCACCGGGATTAGCACTGGATTTGCAGTCGGTGTCGTGATGATTTTAAAAAGGATTTTTAATCGAACCGAGAGAGTTAGTAGGGGTATCGGTAGAACTCACTGAGATTGTATCTCACTGTTTAAATGTTGTTGATTTACAGAGACACAGGGGCAGCGGAAATCCAAGAGGCACGAGTAGGTTGAGCTCGGACTGGATGCTGATAGCCTAGCTTTATGTTTAAGCTTATTTCCCTTTTGTTGTCTGTATACTAAAACATTATGTATTTAGTGTATATCTTTCTTCCGCTTTCTTGTATGATACTGAATACTATAGATGCTGATGGTATATGGTCTGAGAACCATATTGTCTTGTTGTAAATAAGACTGTTTGGGTTATATTCAGCGAAAAATTTATAGTGATATTCAGTGTCTAAGCAGGAAATATATAACACCCCGGTATTTTTATCGAGTAAAAATACCCAAGTGTACCATCATAAAATAATCAGAGATATATTTCCTGTTTAAATACTGAACACCACTATAAAATTTTCACTGAATAACAATAGAACAGTCTTAAACATAAATAAGACCATAAACCATCAGTGAAATACAGTGTTCAATATCGTACAAGAAAGCGGAAATAAATACATAACATTAATACATAGAGTTGTAGTACAAAGACAACAAGAGGAAATATAAACTTAAGCGTAATAGCTAAGTCATCAGCAGTCGCCTGAGCTCAACCTACTCGTGCTCCTTGGATTTCTGCCGTCCCTGTTTCTCTGTAAAACAACAACATATAAACAATGAGATACAATCTCAGTGAGTTCTACCGAGACCCCTACTAGCACTCTCGGTCCATTTAAAACATTTTTATGATTTGACACGACACCGACCGCAATCCACTTGCTAATCTCGGTGGACCATACAACAAGGCTTCGACCTAGTAAGACACCGGCTGCAATCCACTTGCGTCTCCCGATGAACTAGCATCCTAGGCCCTTCTACGTGACACCGGCTGCAATCCACTTGCGTCTCCCGGCGCACATAGTACAATACTTTTAACATAACACCGGCTGCAATCCACTTGCGTCTCCCGGCGAACCCCTATCCAATAACAGTTCCGCTATTGGCCTCAGAGCCTAGGGTAAGGGATCATGACTTCCCCGCCTTGTATGTTAACATGGGTCGTCACCCAAACTCGATATAATATATATATCTATATATTTACAATCATATGAACATTTAGTTCATTTACATTCAGACCAATAACTGAACATAACACCCGTATCGGGCCGTTTCCCATAGTCGATATAATATATATATCGTGGATCGTAGACCGGTTTAGACAATGAATAATAATCGTCTCGCGTTAGTTATACCGTACCACGTAGGACTCATAGTCCGTTTTATTATTAATAAATATATCCGCACACGTGTACTATTATTCGGCTTTTCGAAACAATTTCAACTTCGAAAGTATTTTATAAAACACTTTTGAAACATATCCAAAATCATGGCATTATAAGCCTAATATCATTATAGAAGGGTTAGGAAAGAATTAGAAGAGGATTGGAATCGATCGGGATCGTTTCGGGCAAGTATGGAAAATTTTGGGCAGAACACAGCGCACGGTTCGTGCGCCCATACGCACGGGTCGTGCGCCCTGTATTGCATTTTTGAAAACAGAAACCGAAAGATCCGCACGATCCGTGCGCCTGAGACGCACGGGTCGTGCGCTTTTGACAGCATTGTATTTTATCCCGTTTTCGCAATTTTCGTCGTTCCGACCAATTCCGATACCTGTTCCAGTCCAGTCCTAACACCAAAATAGTACAAAAACATATCCAACGTCCTAACTCGATCAACCAATCCAATCAAAGACTCAAAGCATTCGATTTTCATCAAAATTCGACAAATTCAAAAATAATGTTTTTGACTCAACCCGAGACTCGCTCCGATTAATTCCTAACTCGAAACAGACAATATCCAGAAATATTCCAGTCCAGCGAAAGCGATAAAACAGTTAATTAATTCGAAACATAAAATCCTAAACGTGAGTAGAACTCACCCTTGAAGCGTGAACCACGATCGAGCCGAAATCACCGAGTAGCCACGCGAACGCTCCCCGCTCCGGCGACACCCAATCCGCTTCCAAAGCTTCCCACTCCATCACGAAACCGCTTTTGACCGAAATACCGATTTCCCCGAAATTCTCCACGGACACTATTCATCATCTTCCTCCCCTAACCTCCATGACACTATTCACCAAAACCCCAAATCACCCAACTCGCTTCCAATCTTTCAATCGAACCTCAATCAACGATCCATCATCCTTGGGTTCGCTCCTAACCGAACCTAAACCTTCAAAACCAACCCAAAATCGGATTTCCCACAAAAGCTCCAAAAAACGAAAATGGTGGATTTGTGTAGAGTGAGTTGATGATGATGATATTTGTACCAAATTGAAGAGGAAGGAACACCGAACATTTTTCGTGTTGGAAGGAAGTCGTTTTGGTGAACCGAAATCTCCCATTTTTCCTCTTCTTCCTCTTTACCCATTCTTTTCTCCTCTTTTCCCCTTTCTCTCTTTTCTCTCGGTTCTCTCACTGTCTCTCCCTTCTTCTTTCTTTCTTTCATTTATTTATTTAATTCTTTCTTCTCCTTTCACACGCACACACCTACACACATATATATTTATTTAATTTTTAAGTTGCAACGCGGTCAAATTACCATATCGATCGAAATCTCCTATTTCGATTCCAAAAATTCCTTGGTCCGTATTATCCGGTTAACGATCCGATGACAACCAATAAATAATTTTAGCACTCGATAAATTTACCTGTTAAGTACTAAATTAATTTAATTGGATTAACATCCAATTAATTCTACTAATTATTTTGCGGATGTTACATTCTCCCCAACTTGAAAGAGTTTTGTCCTCAAAATTTCGCTAAGTGTAACACCCCAGTATTTCTAACATGTAGAGACACTGAAAGTGCACAGATGCGGAATATTCAGAGGACACAGTTCCTGTTTAAGTTTTGGACATACAAACTTTTTCCGAGACAAAACATAATCGGAAATAACATTACTTCATAAAATAGAAGTTTATCGGTTTCATACCGAATGGATTACAATAACCAAGTCCAAATACCAAACAGAAACATAAAATGGTTCATATAACTCATAATCAATACAAGTTTATACAACCAATAAGGATAACAAAAGTACAAGGGATCAAATGACTAAGTCTTCAGCACCTCCAAGAGTAGACCAACTACTCGTGCACAATAGTCTTCCTTTTTCCCTGCTTTTCTGAAAAACAACAAATATGGATAGGGTGAGATAACATTATCTCAGTGAGTCCTACCGTGCCCCCTCACTGACACTCGGTTTGATTTAATAAACCGTTATAACAAGAACTGACATAACAATGTCTTATTCATTAATCGAATGCCGACCGCACAACGACTGCTAATCCCGGCAATTCGTGAATTACTTATTATTCGAATGCCGACCGCACAACGACTGCTAATCCCGGCAATTCGTGAATTACTTATTATTCGGATGCCGACCGCACAACGACTGCTAATCCCGGCAATTCGTGAATTACTTATTATTCGGATGCCGACCGCACAACGACTGCTAATCCCGGCAATTCGTGAATTACTTAGCACAAACCGGCCGCACAACGCCTGCTAATCCCGGTAACCCGTGAGTTGACCACGCCAAAACACATTCAGGGCCTAGGGTGAGGGCTCATGACTTCCCTTCCTAGTATGCTACTTGTCGGGTCGTCACCCAACGCAATACGTATGACAATACGCATCAAGTTCTCGAGAGTTAGATAATTTATATCTTTTCGATCACCAAATGGATCAATCACAATATCTTTTTAGATAATTTATATCTTATTGATCTATAACCCGTTTTGATGAATTTATAATCATCCGGCATCATAATCATATTGTAATGTATTGTTGACTTATAACCCGTTTTGATGAACCTATAGACATCCGGCATTATAATCATATACAGTTGATATATATATAAATATACATATACATTCTATCCATCAGACGGTGTACCCACACGTATACTAGGGTTTCGGTTTTCGATCAAATAGGCTTTCAAAGCTCTTTTTCAAAACCATGAGTTGAACAAGTTCAAAATAAGGTTTTTAGTGAGGCAATCCCTTTTTGAATGGTTGAGAAAGAAATTGGAAAGGGTTCGGGATCAAACGGAGCAACAAAACGAGAAAGCGGAAGCCGGTAACAGAACTACACGCACGACCCGTGCCCAGGGGCGCACGACCCGTGCGTGGTGCACTACTCAGGACCCATCTACCAGAAGGAATCGCACGACCCGTGCCCAGGGGCGCACGACCCGTGCGTCCCGTTCTGTTTCCAATCCTTCCAACCCGAAGCAGGCGCACGACCCGTGCCCAGGGGCGCACGGTCCGTGCGACCTGTGTCTGTTACCAGAATTTCGCACTTTTCTCATTTTCGCTCTCCATTCTCGTCCGATTCGATTTCTAATTTCAATCACCTGAAACTCAGAAAATTCCCAGAATATATTTCCAGTAGTACACAATGCATTTCATTTCAACGATTTAAATCAAAATCTCATTTAAACCGTAAAACACCGTTTCGACTCAAAAACGCTTTTCAGTTCTAAGTCTTTCGTAAACAGAAAATGTGACCAAGGGATTCCATATCGAAAACAAGTTCAGAATATCAAAATGCCCTATCGTGAGTAGAACTCACCGTTACACCGAAGTTCGAGAGTTGGATCGAAAGCAAAGTCACCGAAACGAAAAGTACACGAACGATCCCCGCTAGAACTCGAACCGATCTCCAACCGGCAATCTCCACCACTAGAGCGACTGGGACAGCAACCTGGTCCTTCACAACTTCCTCCAAGTCGAAAATGCAAGCTTGACACTCCACCTCCCACAACTACAACATGACATGCAGCACCATTAAAGTTCAAAACTCCATTATTTCTCTTGGAGCTTCAAGGGGGCTGAACATGGTAGTGGATGATCTAGGGGGAGTTAGCTTCTGAAAGTGGTACCATTGAAAAGAGGATGAAAAATGAGAGAAAGAGGTGTGAAGAAAGCTTACATGCAATGACCAATTGAGAAGTTCTTCCCTCCTCTCCTTCCTCTTCCCTTCGCCCCACTCTCCTCTCCCTACCTTCTGTTTTCCTTTCTTTCTTTCAGCTGGAAATGATGAAATGAGTGAGTGAGGGTTTAGTTGAGAGTATATGGCTGAGGGTTTAAATGATGGTGGAAAGACCATTTTGCCCTTGGCCCAAAAATGGTAATTTAGGCGTTAATAATTCTCTTCGGTATAACTTTCTCGATTAATCCGGTTCCGATCCGAAATTCCTCAACTCTTTCGGTTCTTAATTAATTATAATCTTCAAGATTATATTTTAATAACTAGGGGTGTGAAAAGACAGATTTGCCCTTCTGCTCCAATTGCTAATTATTCTATGAATGGGCCACCCTTTAATGGAGAATAGGTTTTCTTGATAATTTTTCCGACGTAT